>PVKA01013322.1:11981-55377 GCA_004027165.1 Ctenomys sociabilis | reverse complement strand
ATCATGTATGCACCTTGTACAATACCAAAACGTTATGAAAACAGTTTGCAATGTATTATTTCATCGACTCTGTATGGTTATGGTGTCTTGAAACTGTTTGATTGACATTTGTATTTCAATAAAATAAAAATAAATGGAAAAATAAAAAAAATATATATTATCCTGTGGAAATGTAAGTTCCACATTTCTAAATTCAATGAAAACATTGGAGTAAAACTTTGTTTCCTACATATTATCATACATTTTTTTTTCTAAGCACTGCTTTTCATATTTACAACAATTATGACAGGTTGTATTTTTACTTAGTTAAGAATCTTTCAAAGATTTATTGGACATTCCTATTTGTCCTATATTTTTTCTTTATCTTTTTTAATTAGAAAAATGATGTATTTGGTGCAAGGTCTCACTATATAGCTCAGCCTTGTTGTAATCCTCCTGTTTGCAGCCTCCATAAAGCTGGGATTATAGGCATACAACCAGCAATAGGTGGCCCAGCACACCGGGAGGTAGGGCTGGTATGCTACTTGGTGTCAAGGATTGAGCCCTTGTCCCTGCAATTGCTTACGCAGGAGCTTACTGTGCTGAGCTGTCTTGCTGGCCCTCGCCTATACTCTGTATATTTCATACTTTTCCTTTGCAGTGCTATTACTGAATTAATTTCATTGCAGGTTTAGAACATATTTTTATTCTGCTAAATTTGTTAAGATATGTCCTATGGTCCAGAATGTCTTATATCTTTAGGAATATGTTATGACAGTTTGAAAGAATGTCTATTCTATTGCTCAGGAAGTACTTTATAGATGTCCATTGTATTCTGTTGATTGATGCTGCTTACTAGATTTGCTTATGTTTAATTTAGTCTAGAATTTGAACCTCCTGTTAAACACTGTTACACTGTTAAGCCCCTGGAACTACGGATGTGACAGAGGATTGATTTGCCTTTTATTTCTTGTGCCATAGCTTCTACAAACATTCTTAGATGAACTGGGGTTTGTTTAATAAAACTGGCTGCATCGGTTGCATCTTCCACAATGCCTGTGATGACATTTCCAGAAGATTCTAATAATTACTACCTCTTTGTTAAGGCAGATGCCTTGTGAAAACAAGGGAGACAAAGACTATCGTTAAGCCAAACACTGGTGGAGTAAGATAAGAACAGATGACAATCTTTTCCTACAGACAGGCTTGAATTCTGGGTAGACATAAAATTCTAACTGCGAAGTAGATGACGGCCTTTGCTTACTATAGACAGTTCTTTGTAGTAGGACAAGTTTTTTTTAACTTTACTGTAATTACTTTTTCAGCATTGTAAAACATACTGACTGACTTTAAATGGATAGAGAAGTTGTAGTTTTTCTTTATTACACAGAAGTATGTTGCAATAATGTCATTATGTCAGCTTTTATGCTCTTGAAAAGAGCATTTTATATTTTTTTGTTTTTACATCTTATATAAGCATTCAGTCACCCTTATTTGTTGTGTGTTTTGACTTTTCACTAGCATTGTGGCTTTTCTTTTTCTAAACAATAAGTTGTGTTGCTGATTAATTTGACCATTCCCTTTTATTAACTATTGCTAAAAAAAATATTAGAGTTGGCCAAATAGCGCAGTGGATTAAAGCACCTGTAAGCAGGCATAGGGGCTGGGGATTCAATTCCTAGGCCTCCTATGCTGGTCCTGCTCCCAGGGCACACTGAGATGGCAATTGAGACTGGGCGTGGTAGCACGTGTCTGTAACCCTAGCTCTTGGGAGGCTGTAAACAGGTGAATCACCCTGAATCCAAT
This sequence comes from Ctenomys sociabilis, assembly GCA_004027165.1. Taxonomy (NCBI): domain Eukaryota; kingdom Metazoa; phylum Chordata; class Mammalia; order Rodentia; family Ctenomyidae; genus Ctenomys; species Ctenomys sociabilis. Next base: position 53,592 of record PVKA01013322.1, on the reverse strand, counting down.
CTAGTAGTGAGACTCTGAGCACCCTGCAGATCATTCCCTAAAATACAAAATAAATAAATAAACAAATAATAAAAAAATGAAATATTTGCCTCTCTTCTTGCTTGCAATAACATTTAAAATAACTTTTATCTTTTCTTACTAGCAACATAAAAAGCCTTTTGAATGTTGCTGAAGCCACTGCCACATTGGAATTTGCCACAAGTGATGCATGGTAGAAGTCCATGCAGAATTTATTAATGAATGGCTTTTGTTCTGTAAGTAGCTTTCATAAGTGTACTGTGTTGCACTGATTTGCTAAAATAACTGAAAAGATGACATTTACAAAAATATTTTAACTTCATCAGTATTGTCCCTTGAGTTAGGCCTGGAATCCTTTTTATTTCTTGCTCTATCTTAACAATGGCTATATTGGAAGGTCAGATATGATAATAAATACAAGTATTAATAGATAAAACAAAGGCACAACAGATTATAGCAGCATAATTTGTCATAGCTAAATCGTAGAAACAACCTAAATGCCCCTCCATTGAAGAATAGAAGAAGAAGACAGTATTTTTACATAATGGAATATTATCCCGCAATAAAGCAGGATAAATTTCAGTCTTTTGTTGATAAATGGATGCAACTAAAGAACATACTCTTAAGTGAAATAAATCAGACTCTCATGTGCCAACATCGTGTTGTTTCTTTAGTGTGAGAACCTGAAAGAAAAAAATGGAATCTGAATGGTGCAATAGACTAGGAAAAGGGAATGAACTTCTTCAAAAGGAAAAAGTTACTGAGTTGAGGAGAAAAATCAGACTAGTTTGGACAACTGTACTGTGTAGTTCTGCTGGTCTATGGAAAGAAACAGTTATTGCTTTAATTAGTTTCATCTCCTTTTTTTCAATTGTTTCTACATTGCCTCTTAAATTCCTCTACATTTCTTTCTTTTCTTCTTTCTTCTTCCAATTTTGCATGCATATACTTGGAAGTACAAATAATTGATTGGAAGATAGCATGATGTGTTGCAACAAATACTGTGAAATTCATGTTACTTTTTAAGTGAAAAAAAGAGAATCTTATGAAAACATAAATAAAATAACAAGCCTCACCATACAATTTATTTTGCATCTATTTAATCCATATTTTCCAAATTTATAAAATAGCAAATGTTAGGGAAGAAGCTGAATCATGGTAGGTATAAATGTCTTCTGTAGACTCAATCATTTCCTTATTTTGTCCCTTAATATATCATAAGAAGAACATCAGAAAAGATAGTTATGGGAAGTGGGGTGACACTGACATCACTGGTCTACTATTCCTCTCACTGTAACAGAACTCCCATCCATTACAAAGAGCCCCAGTAGGGACATAGGTTCATCACTTCAGAGTTCTCCCATCCATATGAAGTTCAAAAGCTCAGGAAATTATTAGAAAGCTAAACAAACATAACATTAATATTGGTCAGAGATCTCCAGAACAGCAGAGGTAATAGAAAGTATGTACATAAATATAAGAGGTGATTTATTATACCAGCTTACATAATCAGAAGCTGAATAGTCCTACAATAGCTATGTACACTTATGAGAGCGAGGAAAACCAGTAGCTGCCCTGTCAGGAAAGCAGAAGCCTCAGGGTGGGAACCCCTCAGGGTTGAAATCCGGAAACTCCTAGGAACACTGTGCAGACAAATACTGTGCACATTCAAAGGGTTAAGAATATGAGATCTGAGACCCACAGAGGCCAAAATAAAACAAAACAAATAAAAAATCACTGCACCTACCCAAGATGAGTCCAACTCCATTTCTGCTTCTTTTTATAATTTTTTTTTTTTTTTTGGTGGAGCTGGGGATTGAACTCAGGCCTTTGCACTTGCCAGGGAAGTGCTTATTCCACTGAGCCATCTCTCCGGCCCCTCATTTCTGCTTCTTGTATTTTTTTCAGGCCCAGCCTGCTTGATGGAGCCATGCACATCCAGGGCAGGTCTCCTCTCCTTACATCACTGAGCCACATGCTAATTAACTTTGGAGCTGTCCTCACTGATGCATCCAAGTGTGTGCTTCACCAGCTTTCTAGACATCTCACAATCTACTCAAGTTACAACCAAGATTAACCATCTAAATATTCTACACATGACCTTACTTGGTGATTTCTGAAGCACTGGATAATTTGTAAAGAAAAATAATTTAGGTATCATTTTTCCAGGCATGCTTATTTCAACCTGGCCAAAAAGTATGCCTGAATTTGAAATGTTTCATAAAAAATATTGTTTAATTAAGAAATTCTTATTTACTAACCAGTGATAGACTGGGTAAAAGTAGTTAACCATCAAACAAGATATTTCTTTTTATAAGTGAATATTGGTAATATAAAACACTGAGTTGCATTTTTGTGTACTGGAACCTGCAGTACACAAAATCTGCATATAGCGGATTTTATTATTTCAAACCCCACTACTATCTTCTTCCTTCCTTCCCTACTTCTAAGATACCTCCACTTTCCATTATTGCTCCTTTATTTATTTGTTTATTAAATGATCATCTCCATTGATGCAGAGAAAGCTTTTGACAAAGTCCAACACTCATTCATGTTCAAGATTTCTCTCCTAAGGGAACATGCAGCATTTAATTTTCAGAGTTTAGTTTATTGTCCTAGCATAATTATCTCAACTTCCCTGTATTTTTTATAGCTTGGCATTACTTCACTTTTCTTTATCACTAAATAATATTTCACTCTATATGATACTACATTTTCTGTATCCTTTTATCTGCTGGTAGTCATCTAGAAACTTTTTTCCATAGCTTATCTATCGTGAGTTGCAATCTGTAATCAGGAAAGGAATCTATGACTATGATAAACTGCGTCTAATCCTTTCCAAAATATAGCGTGCAATGGTATCCTGGATCAAATGGAATTCCTCTTTTAAACTTTCTAAAGGATATCACTACTGATTTCCATAATGGTTGTGCTATCTTAGATTCCTACCAGCAGTGTAAGCAAATTAATTTTCCCCCGTCCTTGCCAGAATTAATTTTTCTTTAATGTACTCTTGATAATAACTGCTCTGAATAAGACCAGATAAGATATGAATGTATTTACATTGCTGTAATGGCTGAGCAATTTTAAAGTGTAATTGTTAAGTATAGCTCTTACTGGCTATTTGTACTTCTTTTCAGAAGTATTTATCCATTTTCTCTGTTATTGACTGAGTTCATGTTTTGTGGAATTCAAATCAAGTCATTTATGTATTTTATAGCTTAATCTTTTGTAAAAGAAAAAAAGAAGAAACAGCACAATTTGTCTCCCATTCTGTAGGTTCTCTTCACTCTTCTGTTTTCCTTGCTTTTTAATTTGGTGTAATTCCTTTGTCGATTCGTGTCACCACTTCCTGAGCTCTTAGGGTTCTGCTGAAGAAATGTTTGCCTGTGCATATTGCTGCACGTGTTTTTTATACTTGTTTTCTTTCAGGAATTTCAAAATTTCTGGTCTTATGTCTGGATTTCTGATTCATTTTAATTTGGTTTTAGTAAAGAACATGCAGTAGGAATCTAGTATTAAATTTCAGGTATAGATATTTAGTATTCCCATCACCACCTTTTCTGCAGCACATGTGTTGGGGCCCTGCAGGCACGTGGGGTTATTTCTGGTCCACTCAATCAGTGTGCGTATTTGTTCTTCTGCCTATACTACATTTTTGTTTGTTTTTACTATGGCTTTGTAGTATGACTTGAAGTCTAGTATTTTGGTGTCCTTAGCATTCTCTTTTTGTTTATAATTATTTTAGCTTTTCTAAGTTTTATCTGATGCCATATTAATTACGGAACTAGTTCTAAAAAAATTGGATGTCTGTGAATCAAGAAAAGTAGTTCTAGAACATACTGAACACTTTGTAGTTGTTTCCATGTCATGAATGTATATTGCACGACAAATTCTGCTAAGACAATTATAGCAATGAAATTTTAATGTCTGAAACACACAAAACGTAGAAGGATTTTTATAAATCAACAACCAACATTATTTTAAGTGATTCTAATAATAGTAAAAACGATATCATATCTGCTACAATAAATGGGTTCTCATAATGGAGAGTTATATTTGCAGATATAAAGTTCAAATCAATATTGAAGAAAATACAATAAAATCACATAGGAATGAATTTCCTTTTTATAGCATAATTCTAAGGAAATGTGTTTATTATGATTTATTGAACATGTTTTGATAAGTAATCAGATAAATATGATTTATTTATTTTTCACTTATTCATTTCCTCAAGGCAGTTCTCTACGATGCGTACAAATCTATATGCTGTCCAGTGTATTGCAGCTAACACTGCAATACACTATGTAATGGGCATTGTTTGCCAATCAAGCATGGCCATGATCTAACCCAGCTCCTGTCTTGTCTTTTCTTTTTCCTGACAACATTTCTCTCCAGGGTACACTGAGAGATCCATGGAGTCCAACCAGGACCCCAGTATTGCTTTGCACTATCTATCTCCACATACTAAACATCACAGTATACACATTTAAAATTTATGCTGGAAACCTCAGTTTTTTCAGAGCCACACTCTGCTAAGTCCTGAATTCTGCTGAAAATTTAAAGCAAAATTCACCCCAAAGTTAGTGCAGCTAGATCTCCTTGTACAAACTACCACCATAACTGCCCTTACATTGCTTCCTATAATCATCCAGAAATAAAGAATATACTATCCTTGCCTGAGCTCAACTGAGCTCAGGCTGCTTCTCCCATTGCCCAAGAGGATCATGTGCACAGAAGGGAGCTGCCAGGATATGGCGAGCTTTGCTATGCCCTCTGTGCTTCACCAGAGTTCACTGAGCTGGGGTCACATTTCCCACTGCGCCATAAGATTGGCAGTCTCAGGACAGCTAAGGGGTCCTGGTAAGGCCTGCTCTGTACTACCTTACCCTCTCCCTTCTCTGGAGCTCAGCGAAGCAGCAGCCATTTCTCCACCACCTTAGAAGTCAGGTAGTCCCAGTGCAGCTATTACAACCTAGCACATCCTTCCCCAGCCTCTCCCACCACCATTTCCAAAGCACTGCTGAGCTGTGACCACCTCTCCCACCATCACCTTAGCTTTGCTGAACTGCAACTGCCTGCCCCAACATTGAGAGAGCCTTTGCAGAGCTTCGGCATGCCCTCTCCCTCATCAGATACTTCTTGAGCTGTGGCTTGTCTCCCCACACCAAAGTGAGAGCCACAATGAACACCACATGGTGGGAGCTTTGGTGAATGTACCCCTTCCTCCCACTTTTGTAGCTCTCATTGTTCACCTGCACCCTACCTGCTACCATTGCTGTCAAGTCAGGGTAAATACTGGGAGAACTGAAAGCATCAAGAGGGAGGAGAAAAAATAATCTCAGATGTACAGTCCATCCAAAACAAGTCCAGGAGACAAAGTCATTGAAGAGGTTGGAAGGCCCAAATTTCTGAAATGGCAGCAACTGAAGTAAAGGAAAAAAACCCATCAGACAATGGAAAAAACAGGTCAGAAATAATCTCTCAAGCAAAAAAAAAAAAATGGTAACAATCATGAAAGAATTGCTCAGTACATCTAAAGAAGATAGATACAATAATAGATGAGAACAGGAAAATAAGGGAAACACTGAAACAATACAGGAAAGAACTAAACTTCGTGAAACAGTTTCAAACAAATCTCCAGAAAATTAATAATTTCATTGAAAGTTGGCAAAATTGCTTGAATGAAACTAAAGATAGAATTTCAGTCCTTGAAGATAACATGTCAGGGCTGGGGAGATGGCTCAGTGGAATAAGCGCTTCCCTGGCAAACACAAGGGCCTGAGTTCAAACCCAGTTCTGCCACAAAAAAAAAAAAAGATAACATGGAAGCTAGTGAACAGGAAAGGAAAAAATCTCTTAAAAGTAACAAAGAAACAAGAAATAGCAATGTAACAGATCATGCAAATAAAAATAATGTGACTAATAGGTATCAATGAAATAGCTGGAGTCAACACAAATGACATAAAAAGACTGTTTGCAGATGTAGTAGAAAATGTTAAAAGCATGGGGAAAGAATCTGACAAAAGGGAACTGAGGCATATAGAAGTCCCATTGGCCATAATCAAAATAATCTACACCCAGACACATAATAACCAAGATCCCAGAAACTGAGTAAAAGAACAGAATATTAAAAGATTTTGAAGAAAAAGAACACCTGTAGTAGAAAAGCCATCAGAATCACCTCAGTTTTCTCAACACAGACCATCAAATCAAAAGGAGCTTAGAGTAAAATACCATAGCAATATATGTACACCTATGTTCGTAGCAGCACAATTTGTTATAGCTAACTTTTGGAAATGACCCAAGATTAAAATGATGTGGTATTTCTACACATTGATGTATTTCTCTGCTATAAAAAAGATAAATTAGAGGATTTTATAGGTAAATGGATGCAGCTAGAGACTGCATTGGTAAGTGAAGTAAATTAGACACGCATGTGCAAACGTGTTGTTTTCTTAGTGTGAGAACCTCAAAGAGTAAATAAAATCTCAAAGGTACAACAGATACCGTGAAAGAGAAAGAATATGTTCAAAGGAAAGGAAAAAAGAAACAAGGGAAAAAGATATATTCAGGTATGTATGCAGGATAGTTTGGCTTATTGTTCTGCTTATCTATAGAAAGGAGTAGTTGATGCTTAATTCTTTATTTTTTCTGCTTTTTAATTTCTTATAACTTTTTAAACTAATTTTTCAGGTTTATGTCTGGTAACCTAAACATCTAATTTGATGATACATTACCTAATACAACAGCACTGTTGAATTCCTTTTTTTTGTTTAATTAAATTTTTTATTGCTTCTATTTTTTTTTACCATTTTGTATTGTTTTAACAATAACTAAACTTACTATTTATTTTGTCTCAAAGACATCACCCAATCTTATTTAGAATAAAATTTTCAGTGTTCCTTCTCTACAAATCTGTGGAAAAAATTTTTTTTTGCAGTTTCTGGTGTTTGGTGTTTTGGTCTCTATTCAAGCAATGCCATCTGTGCAAATAATGAGCAAGATATTTTTTCATCATTCTATTATTTCATTATCTAATTTATTTTTTGTGCTACTCATTTTTACTTCAACATATATTGTATGCAAAAACTTAGGATGAAAATTAAACTCTGAGAAGCAAGCCTACCTACTTTTATTGTAAGAGTAAAATGCAGCAGGTCAAGTGCTTTGAGGTAAAAATTGTCCTCCCTTGTCTGGGAACAAGAGGAAAACAGAAATTATCATTCTGCTGTGGGTCAAAGTAGGAGAGAAATAAGTGGCTTCCGGAGAGAACAAACACTGAATTGCAGGCTGGGTGACGGGTCACTTCAGGTCAGAATGACATCAGTTAGTCTGTCACATCATTGATGCCTTAATTTTCAGTCAATAAACGGAATAACAAAGTCTATTTTTCCTATCATCTCACACATCATTTCCAAGAAAAGTAAAATTCTCTGGGCCTGAGTGGTTGTTCAGCAGTGAGTTATTGCGCAGCAATATGTGCGGGCTATGCAGTCTCTAGAAGACCATCCACTCTGCAAATGCAAGTCTTCCCCTGGAACCATGGAAGTAATCTACAGATTTGGGAAGACAAAGCAGGGAGTGGCAACTAGGAAAGAGGTCTATTTGTGAGAGACTTAGAGGTCCCATTCATGGCCTATTTCTTTACCTGGTGATTATGATTATTCATTTCCTGATAGACCCCTTATTTGTATTTGTTGACATGTACACATATACTTGTATGATATATACATATTTTTACATATGTTAAAATATGTATATTATTAAAATGATTAAAATACATGAAGTTTCTTATGGCAGAAAAATAGGCACATGTGTGCATGTCTGATATTTATTGTTCTGTATATGAATATGAGTACATTTATCTTCCATTGTAGAAAAATAGAAGAAATAAAAAGAAAAGACTTTTATTTATTCGCATTAAGAATTAGAAGAATGGAATCACTAACACTGTAGGAAACTAGGTCACAATGACGCCCCATTTGGGTGTGCACAACTGCATCGTGAACTGCACTGAGTCCCAGAGAATGGTAAATGGAAGGAAATAACTTAAAAGTCTTCTGTGTAGGGAAAAGACCACATTATCTTTTGTTCCTTACAGTTTTCATTTTATATGAAAAGACCCCAAAGAAATGTACATTTTAATTTAGCTGCTCTATGTTTCCATTTTGTATGTACAAAATGTATAATAGAGTCCTTTTCGATTTCCTATTGTTAATGAACCCTCTTGATCTAATAAGAATGGAGAGTAGCACCAAAAATATCATAATTGAAAAACTAGAATGATTTTAAATTTTTAAAGTAACTGTAAGGGCTAGGGAGATAGCTGAGTAGAATAAGTGCCTTCCTGGCAAGCGCAGGATTCTGAGTTCATCCTCAGTACTGCAAATAATAAGCAAACAACAAACAAATAAATAAAGTAATTGTAGAATTCATATAAAATTTAAAAAAATAGTTTGGTTAGGCCATAAGAGCAGAACAGTTGATGTCTTGGTTACTTTTCCCTCATTTCTGGACAAAATATTCAACACCAAAAATTCAGTAAGGAAAGGTTTATTTAGCTCATAGTTAGTGGAGACTTCAGTCCATACTCAGCTGCTTCCAACGCAGAGCGCTACATGGCAGAGGGCAGCCCTTCATGACAGAAGAAAACATCAAAGAACAAAGGGCACATCAGAGGCTGTGGCAGTAGCAAGCCTCTCCTCTTTCCTTGTAATTGTTTTTAGGCTCTCTGCCCCAGGGTGGGTGAAATATTCGCCCATAATCCTAGCATTGGATCATGAGTTAATCACAAAGTCTAGAATCCTGGCCCAGTGACTGAATGAGGTTTTGGGGGTATACTAGACACAAGTCATAACATTCTGCTTGTGGTTCCCCAATGATTCATGTATATCTCTTTATTCAAAAACCATTTTTATCCATATCTAAGAGTTTCCAAAGTCCTAACACTTTCAACCTTGCTGAAAAGTCTAAGTCCTAAGACCTTCCAAGATCTAAGGCAAGCTCTTAACTGTGAGCACCTATAAAAATGAAAAGTTGAACACTTTCAACATTCAATGGCACAAGAAAAACAGTACCATTACAAAAGATAAAAACAGCAGGATACAAAGCATTGGGACTAACACAAGCCCAAAATCCAGAAGGGCAAACATTGGATCCTGTAGTCTCATGTGGAACATCTGAAGCGGCCGGTAGCAAATTGTGAGTTCTATGTGGTTCCACCTCTATGGCACTTTTGGTGGCTCCCATGGCTTCTCTCTTAGGCCTGTTTTACCCGCCAACCCCTTATAGCTTTTCCTAGATCAGTATCTGGAATCCAACAACCAATGCAGTCCTTCTTCCCAGCAGAATTCTCCACAGTCTGGTTTTTACAGGCAGGATTTCTATCAGCTTCTAATCATCTGGGCTCTGACCAGAATCTCCTATTCAGAATAGCAAAAGGCATTTCAGTGCTTGTATTTCATGTGGACATCTCCAAACATTTCCTCCCTTTTCCTGTAAGTCATTACCAAAAACCACTGAACCACATGCTCAGGTATACTCACAGCAACAACCCTTTTCAGTACCAGAATCTACCTTGGTTACTTTTGTCTTGTTGCTGGAACAAAATACCCAACATCAAAAATTAAGGCAGGAAAGATTTATTTAGCTAGCTCACAGTTACTGGGAGTTACAGTCTATACTCAGCTGACTCCAAGGCAGAGTGGCACAAGTCATAGGGCAGCTGTTCACATAAACAGAAAACAGTAAAGCACAAGGGGAGGGGCAGCAGCTTTGGCAGCTAGCAAATCTCTTCCCCTTCCTTACACTGTATTCAGGCTATCTGCCCGAGGGCACTTACACCTATAATCCAAGCATTGGATCATGAGTTAATCACCAATTCTAGAAGCCAACTCCAGGGACTGCAATAGGTTTTGTGGGAACAACTAGAAGCAAACTGTAACAGATGGGTCTTGCTGCCCACATGCCAAGCACATATCATCACAGACAACAGTGCACCTGAATCCTGAAGAAATTTCTCAGTGAAGATTCTCTCCATTGAAAAAGAAGCCTGAACTTGATTTACTATGAAGTCATTTCATCACAGAGTTTCCAGCCTGAGGACTTTTCTGGAGACAAATTTACTCAGCAAATCCATTTTATGTATTTATTTAATCCATTCTACTGTAAGAGCTTTCATCATCAAAATCAGCTCTTTATTTTATATTGTAAAAACACTTCACCTCCATTTGTACATTGCAAAGGTGAGGTTGCTGTTGGGGTTTGAGGAGAGGGAGAATTGAATTTCCTTCTGTTCCTATCACTATTTGCTTCCCATATACAATTCGTCCTCTAAGGTCTTTCTAGCAGATCTGGTTTCACTATTTTAAATGAATTACAAGGTGATTTAAAGTTCAGTGAGTACAAGAAATGAAAAGGCAAATTAAGTTTTTAATTGAATGATATGAGCATAAGGAAGCAGGGTGTTGGTTCTTTTTTTAATTTCAGTCTAAAATGGCAATATGTGGGAGGAAGAGAAGTAGGTAGGACGTGTGAGACTACATAGCCCTTGCTTAACAGACCTTCACAGAAGCAGTAACTTCATAGGTGAAGCAGTCATATATCAGCAAAACATTATGCAAGACTTGTCAAAACCAAGCATACCCCCACCCACGCCCCCACCCCCACCCTCCACACATATACACACACGCACCCAGAGAGTGAGCGAACGAGAGAGAGAGAGAGAGAGAGGTGCTGGCAATGAAGTTGATAACAGAACTAATGGTAGATAATGGGCTGCTGTGCCGGGAAGTGAACTGTATCAATAGAAATGTACAAAACGTTGAGAGTTTTCTAGAAGAGAACACAGGACTGCACAGGTCCAGCTCAGGCCTGGAGGGTTCTACTGTGGCAGGTATGAGCCGTAGCCTTGTTTGTAATCACATTTTCAGCCATGCATAATTTGGATCAGTACAAACCTCCATTGTATATCAATACTACGTTTTCTTTAACTTTTGTCTGTTGATAGACATAGGACTCTTTCAAGTACTATGATAACATAAAGAAGAACACACTTGTGTCATGTGTAATGAAACAAATGCACTTCAAACCTGTATTGCTAAAGGCAATAAATCGGACACACAAGCTTAAATATCACGTGATTTCTGTAACACAAGAAACTCAGAAATAAATTGAAGAGTGAAAGTTAGACAACAGGAAACATGGAAATAAATCTTTTGCAGAAGGACGGGTATCGGGAGATTGAGGAAGGGCAAAAGGAGGGGTAAAAGCATAACTAAGATGTGCTCTGGATACGTGCCAGCTACGGCAAGGATTGTGATCATTCTGTACTGAAATCAGCTACTAATAAAAATCAAGAATGAAAGAAGCGCAAACTATTAAATGAAAATAATTGAGTATAGGTGGAAGTAGATATAGGACAGCTCTCAAATATTTAAGAATTTCATATATTTGCATCTATAATAAAGTATAAATTTTTATACTCTGTCATTTGCTACTAGTAAACAATATGTATGCATTACTATATGAACACATATTTTCAGTTAGTTCTACTGCACTTTCCAAGATTACCAAGCATTTAATAAGATCCCTGATTGAATAGTAAAAGAATTTTCAATAGATTGGAAAACTTTACTTTGCTTTTGGTAGGAAGAAATATAATTCTAAGCATCATTAGTGAATAAAATGATGTGACAAGTAGATCGTCTTTGGAAGAAATTTGTTTTTCATAAGTTTACAAGAGTTCTTTTTCAGTTGACTATTGTTATACATTTTTTGATGTCTATTAAGCGAATTAAAATTTTCTTTTATACTCTGTTTATATGCTATAAATAACTATCTTATTATTCAACGTTTAATTCTCTGGCAAAAAAGAAGTATCTGATCATGGTCAAACTTTATTTATTTATTTATTTTGTATTTTAGGGAAGGTCTGCAGGATGTTCAGAGTCTCCCTAAATCGGACTCAGTGATTCGCCTGTTTAAAGCCTCCCTAGAGCTGGGATTGCAGGCGTGCCCCACCATGCCCAGCCTCAATCGCCATCTCAGTGCACCCCAGGGTTGGGGCTGGCACAGCAGGCTGGTAATTGAACACCTGGCCCCTGCACCTGCTTGTAGGTGATTTAATCTGCTGAGTTATTTGACAGGCCCAAAGTTGAGAAGGATTTTTTTTTTTTTTTTTTTTTTTTTTTCTGGCTGGCTCATGCTGCCTGAATGGTGGATCTGGTAAGGCAGGTGGAGGTGGGGATCGAACTGGGCTTAGTTGTGCCTGAGTGGGTTTGCCAGAACAGGAACTTAAAGGACTGAGAAACCTGCAGGCCCCCAAATATGCAAATGTCTGCTTTAGCATCTTTTTTTATTCTCCCGGTACTGGGGATCAAAATCAAGACCTTGAGCTTGCCAAGCAGGGGTTAGTCCCCCAAATCCTTCAAACTTTCTCTCTTTCTCTCTCTTTATTTGAAAGAGAGAGAAAACTCAACCAAAACCTAAATGTCTATAAATACTAATAAATTGAGTGCAACAGCATATTAAAATAAAGATTAAAAACTTTCTTAATTTATATATAATCTTGATAATTTTTTTACTTTCTTTACTGGCTTCAAACTTTTATTTTTATTGATTATTCATATTTACAGTTCTGGTGATTGGTCCCTAGACCTTCACACTGAGCTACAGCCACAGTTCTTGTTGAACATATTTGAAATTTTATTTCACTGAAGTAGGATCTCACTAAGTCACCCATTTTTCTAGGTTAGACTCAAACTTGTGACCCTCCTGCTTCAGCCTTGCAGAGTCCTGGGCTTATAGGCCTGTGCCACCAAGCCCAGCTTTTAAATTTCAAATATTTCCTGAAATAGTATTAGCCTTCTTGAAAATGTTTCTCTATAAAAGAAAAGGAGAACTTTATTTACCAATACTTCTTTTTATAAATGAATTTACTCTTACTCTATTGCAATAATCAGATTCTTAAAGAGTTAATTAGCATGAATACTCTCCAGAGATGAGAAAGAATACCTTTGTATTGCTTTGTGCTGCCTACTGAGTGCTGACTCATTGCAACAGTCATGGGAAACTAATATACAATCCAAAGACAAGAATGGAGGGAGATGTATACATAGGAAATTCAGATATATTGATCTTGATTAGAAAATATGGCTCCTAAAGGAAATGATATCAATGGATAAGATGAAGAATTAACTGGAAAGTGAAAATGATTGGACCAGGCAGATAACTCAGTGGCACAAACACCTTCGTGGCAAGCACAAGGTCATAAGTTTGATCCCCAGTATAAAAATTATTTTATAAAGTCAAAATTATATTGTTTAGAATCTCCTTCCTCTTGGAAATCTACCTTTAATCTAAAGGGGGCCTCCATCTCAGGAAATCACTGAAAGTTTGAAGTAGTGAAAAATTGAACAGAACATCAGATGCTCTAGATAAAGCAGGAGGTAAGCACAGATTCAATCCAAGGATAGTGATTTCAGAATTAGGATGCCCAGATCAACAGACCTGGCTGTGGTGTTTTACCAGGTTCATATCTGTGAGCTTGTATTTTACATTTGATACATAAAGTGGCTTGCGCTTTTGTGAATGATAGGGGGGATCAATTCCATGGCATCAGAAGTTTTGATTTTATAAAATGTAGTATAGTTTACTTTCTACTGTGACAGTATAATCTTCCATGACATAGTAAGAAATCTTCCTGCCTTTCTGAAATGTTTATATATCACAGGGTATTTGAAATATGTAGCTCTAAGTTCATCAATTTTATCTACAGAGTAAATTGGCATTTTTTATGTATTTACCATCTAATTAGATTGACATTCTGATCATTGAAAAATTGTGTGGATACCTAAGTTGAAGATCTGAATGTTCTGTCTGCTCTTAAGTGTAGCATGAGTATAATTTTAGTATTACCTTTTCTATCACAAGGACTAATACTGGCCATTAATGTGAAGCTCTCACGTTACAGAGAGCTTCATGTCTGCACGGACTCTCTCCTCTCCAGAATTGCCTTTCATTCCTTTTCATAAAAGTGATTCACAATTGTGTTTTAAAACTATGATTAGGCTGGCCAGATAGGTAGTCGGACTGTAGCACCTGCTTAGGCAGAGTACAGGGGCCAGGGTTTGATCCCCAATGTGCCATGCCAGCCCCGCCCCTGGGCATGCTGAGCCAGTGGTGGAGACGGGACATAGTGGCGCATGCCTGTAATCCCAGCTCTTGGGAGGCTGCAAACAGGTAGATCACTACGAGTGTAACCTACACAGCGAGACCCTGTAGACCCTGTATTAAATACATAAAAATAAACAAAACGTGTAACTGTGTACATTTCTCAAAGACCCTAGAGTTTCCTTCTCTGATTTAGTTTTCTTCTGTAATCAGTTTTTTTCTCAAGCAAAAGCATGAAAAACTAACTTTTCTATCTTTACCTACAGCCCACATGTTATAATTTGCTTCATAATTATTATTTTACTAGGGACTGAAATATATCCATAGGCACCTCAGAAAGGCTGTTGTAAGCTTCAAGGGCCTGAAAAATCAAAGAGGTTTAAGTATTGACTTCCTGACTACTAATAAAGAAACTGTCCCCTGATTTACATGAGAGATAACGGCATTATTCCTGTAGATTGAACAGAATCGTATTCTCATGATTTTCATTTGGAAACTGTCCTTTACTGTACACTTAAATGAAGATTTTCTGAGGTCATTTGTGTTATTAACACAAGCTACAATTTTGAAATTCCAATGAAATAGAAATGTAAGAAATTCTAATCAAATATAAATCTGAGGAACAAATAAGTCATGAAAATTGGGGTTCTGACTTATGTCTGTCACTTGTACAACGTTAGTACATTGCAATCTCTGTTTCTATGGTCATTAGTAAATGAAATGTTTCATTTAAAAGGAAAATTCTGAGACAAAAATATACATACAATTTATCTCCTTTCCATTTCCTTCTGGTACCATTATATAATGTGCTACTGTCTACTGAGTCCATCACACATTTAGCATGTAAACTATGCTGTCTAATGATGGCAAACTTTACCCAGTGAAAGATTTATTGACTAGGTGGAATTCCATAGAGAGAATTGATTTTCCTATTCTATTCTTCTACTTCAAAGGTAAGAAAAATAGCAGTTTTATGTTTTATTAAAAAAACCAAAACAAAAATTTCGCTTAAACACATAACTATAAAATCTTGAATAGTAGAGATGTTCCCTTGTAAGATAGCCAGAATTACCACAGCATTTCTTAAGCTCATTGAATAATGTTGGATAAAAAAGAATGAAATATATAATAATACTTAATACATGCATAATACCTTACTTTTTGAAGTGCATAGTTCAAGAATTATTTTAATTTGTACCTCCTGAATGACTAATGATGTTGTACATATAGTTTGGATAATGGTACTGTGCACTTCTGCTGGTCTTTTAAAAGAAGCAGTTAGTGCTTAAATTTTTTTCCTTTTAATTATTGTTTTTTTCTTTTGAAGTTTTTATAGGTTTTTATTATTGTTTCTTTACTGACTAATATTGCACATTTTTATCTGATAACCTAGACAACTAATTTGAAGATAACGTCATGTAATATAGCAAGTATTGTTGAATTCCTATTACTCTGGTTTTTATTTAAAATTTTTTCTTCAAAAATGTATTTATTTATTTATTTGTCACAGGTTGTCACTAGGCAGCTCAGACAGCTAGTGTCTCAACCTCCCAAGCGCTAGAATTATAGGCATGCGCCACCACATCCAGTTTGGTGGCTGGCTTGGCTGGCCCAGCACAGCACGCCATATCAGATAACAGACCTGGGTCCTTGTGCCTCCCAGGCAGGCTCTTAGACCACTGAGCTGTCTCCCCAGCCCTTTTAATACTTTGTTTAGTGAAAGTTGGTATTGTTTCTAATACTATTTTCTATTACCATTTTTATTCTTTTAAAAATAATTATAAAAAAGAATTATTTTAAATGTCAACCACATGGCAAACTTGCTTTGAACTGTTGTTGCTGCTTGCTTACAAATGAGAAAACTCAGTGCCTGCAGTGAGCTGACTGGTTATGATGATGCTACCTTAGCCACGGAGATATGGTTTCTCAAGAGCGTGCTTTCTTATGAAAGCTACAAAGTCGCATAACGAACAGGCAGGTTGGAAGATGCTGGCTTCCTTCTCTTCGTCTTCCATGGTTTGAGAGCCTTTTCCTCCATCAGTCTCTCCGCAATCCTTTTGGCCTTAGAAACAACCTGCCAAGCCCTGAAATCATGAGCCAAAATAATCCTCTTATACTATTCTGTGACTAAGACAACTGTTGCTGTGTTTGACAGCATTTTTAGGCATGAGTTTTTCTATGCTTTATTCCATATTAATCTATCCTTCTCTAACAATAAACCTTCTAGCTGTTCTTTTGTCATAATAAAACTATTGTAAATGTTTGGGATTAGGATAAGAAAATTTTGAGGCTAAAGTTCCACAGGTATAGTTTTTCTTAATTAATATCTCTGGAGTTATTGAAGAGATTTTACAGTCCTGATGTTTTTATATAATTGCAAATTATAATTTTGTATAATTGTACACTTGTAAAACTTGTATGCTTTAAAAATTTGCCAGTTATCTCAGTGCTTTTGGTTGTTGTTGTTTTGTGGTATTGGGATTCAAACTTATAACCTTGTGATTGCCAGGCAGGCACTAATTCCACTGAGCTATCTTGCCAGCCCCTCTCAATGCTTTTGAGTCAAGAATTTTTTAGCTATTTACTAAGTTATCCTAGAGTCATACTTCCTTGAGAATGTATTTGGAAACAAATATGAGCAGTACTTACAGGATAATTCATAACCCTAGATACCTGCTGTCAAGAAAATAAAAGTATATAATGAGGGGCTGGGGAGATGGCTCAGTGGAATAAGCACTTCCATGGCAAGCGCAAGGGCCTGAGTTCAATCCCTGGTTCTGCCAAAAAAAAAGTATATAATGAATAACCAAAGCTTCCACTTTAGGAAAATAAAAATAGAACAAAGTAAATTAAAATCTCAGAAAAAGAAATATTCAATATCAGAAAGAAAAGGATATAGGAAAAAAGTGTTTATTTTCTTGAGATATCAGTAAACTTTATAAATTTTTGGCCAGTCCAATCAAGGAAAGGGACAAGCATTTAAGCATATGAAAAATGAGAGAGATATTTCATGGTTGCTTAAATATTTTTAAATATGTAATATGGAATACCATGATCAACTTTATGTTAATAACAGTTCAGATGAAGTGGATAAACTCCTTCAAAAAGAGATAGACAAAGCTAATCCCAAGAAAATTGATACTGATGACTTATCTACAACAAAATAATTAATCTACGTTTATAAATATTTACATACAGACATACACAGCCCACACACACACCTTTCTTAGTCCAGGAGTTTCCTTTGTATAATATTCAATAAATCATTTTTTAATTCATATTTTTCAGAGATCTCTCCTTTATCTTCTGGAAGTCAATTCTCATGGAAGGCCCAACATCAATAAATAACACATATACACTAAACCTAAGTATTTAAATTCAACTACATTAGTAATCCATAAGAATGTAAAATGAGACCTAATTTGCAAAGCTAAATGTTGAATAACTTGTCCTACATATGTTGTCACTTATAATCTCAATTATTATTAGTAATTATTATTTTGATTATTTCAATGAAATATTAATTCTTGTAAATGGTACACTTTTACCTACACAACATAGCACCAAATATAAATGAGAGTTTCTGAAAGAGGAGAGAAACTAAAGAATTTCAGAGTATCTACATTTTAAATATTAAATCTTTCCATACATTTCCTCCCTACACAAAAGGCTCTAAATAAAAGTTGCATTTCAGTGTTCTCATATTTTTTGCTTTGACACATTTATAAAATCTGTGTCATCTAAATTGTTCAGCCTATGTAATTAGAATTAAAAATGTAGACTTTGTCGATGTCAGCTAGTTGAAAGAAGTTACCACAATCATTTAAATTGATTGCTTGCACACTGGGCAGGGCTTATTCCTTTTCTTCAGCTTCTTTGCTCATGTCTTTTGTCCTGTTTTGCAGTGAACAATGTAACTACTTTTAGGCTGACCTTGGCAAATCACACAAGGTTCAGTGGCATTAAGGGGAAAGCTAGATAACATGCTTTCTTCTTTGTCTTCTGTTCCTTCCTTCTCAAAATCTTTAACATCTTGGCTGCTATTAATAATCTGCCAGAGGTTGACGGCTGAGAATAGTCCTTACTACTTTGTGACTAGGAGGCTCGTGTAACTTTATGGTTATTTCTTCAACAAATGACTCTAGAATCATTTACCAAAATTAAAACAACAACAACAAAAAACATAAAGTAAGGCCTAGGGAGATGGCTCAGTGGATAAGTGCTTCCCTGGCAATTGCAAGGGCCTGAGTTCAATTCCCAGTACTGTCAAAAATAAAAAATAAAACATTAAAGTACACTGAAGCCCTCTTCTGCCTGTTTTGAGTTTTTTAATTCATGCTTTTCAGGGCTCTCTGCTTTATCTTTCCCTTTTATCTTCAGGAAGTCAATTCTCATGGAGAGCCCAACATATGTTGCAGTATGATGAAAGATAAGGATTCATTTCATGGAATGAAGTACACTTTCAACAGTCCTTCAATGAAGTAAGACAGTTTCTGTTACTCTTTAATTACTAATCACAGAAGTGCAAGAAATTTCAGTATGTAGGATCTTTTTCAAATGAATCTGTACCACTTTCCCCTGTCTTAAATACAGCAACTTGATACACGTCATCATCTTCATCTGATAACTCTTATCCTTCTCATGAAGACTATAATCTTCTAAATCAAGAGATTCAACTTCATATTCTACACTGAATTGATCAGAAACTGAATCCTGATCCAACCAATCACCTGAATGTTCACTAACACCATCACCCAGACCTGGGCTAGACGGAGTCTCTGTCAAGACACTATTGCTTCTTTCACAAGATATCTCTCTTACTACACACAGAACTAGGCTTTCATTAAAAGAAAGAGAAATACAATCTGATTTGTGGTGTTTTCTTTGTCATTCATCAGACAATTCATCTGAATTTTCTTCTGTCTCATTAACTGCTCTTCTTCTAGATGATGCAGATGGTCTCAAAGCCAAATCAGAAGGTAGAGTTTTCTCTTCTTGTAGATCTTGCTCAGGGTTCTTTGGTTCACATCCACCTCCAAGAAGATATGTATTCTTGAGCACAGCTGTGCCAGAGTCTGATGATTCCTGCTGATTGATTACTATTAAGTTTCTGTAGATCATGCTATATATTTTCTGTGCTCTTTCACAGAGAGGCTTGGCACTCCGAACAAATCTAGACCATTTGTACAATTCACAGTATGTTGTTGTTTCTCATCATACAATCTTTTAGACATAATATATTGGCCAAGACAAAATATGACATTAGAAAAAAGATTTGTGCTAATAGTGTTAGTATATCATGTCTGCATCCTGTACTATGAATAACCACTATAAAGACTACAGTATGCAATTATTGAAACTCTCCTACTAATCAGTTTTGAAACTGTCTCATTGCTATTTGTTTCTCAACAAAATTAATTTTAAAAAAGATAAAATATGACCTCTTTCACAGTATAAGTGTCTTTTGGAGCACCAACAGACTTTGATAACTTCAAAAGCAATGGATTTTGTCTAAAATCCATTTGGTCTTCAGGGTCTCTTGTTCTGAAGCAGGAATGTTTGAGGTACTTTGGGCACCGTCAGTAGACACCGACATGTTGGTATTGCACATTGGCCTGGATCAACATAGAGAATCTACTGCACACCAATGACCACTGCAGTCTGTCTCCAACAGCCAGTGTACATAGCTGCTCTTCACTGTGCTGGATTTTTCACCCCTGGAGCTGGGCAAGGGTTTCTCCAGGATCTTCCAGTTTCCATCACCCAGCACACAAGAGCCCCATGCCCCGGGCCTTAGCAACTATTCTTTCAGGTACAAGCCACAGGGGTGCCCAGATGCACTCAGGGCATCAAGGAAAGTGGTTATAGATGGTAGCAGCAGGTGGACAGGTGGCATCCAGGGTTACCCCATGGACCAGGCTTCCTGCCCCATCTTCTAGTCAGGGCCACACAGTCCCTTTGCACAACAGAGCCCTGCCATGCATGTCCCTTCTGCTCATGGGGAGCATGCTGGAAGCAGACACCTAGATAGCTTTTCTAGGGAGTTTTTCCCAACATTTCAGGAAACAGTAATAATAGCTAAATAAAAGTCCTCCAGAAAACTGAAGAAGAAAGATGTTCATCTCATTTTACAAAACCAACATTAATTACCCTGATGAACCACATAGCTATTCACCTGATACTAGTATCAGATACAGCTGTTATAATGAAAGAAAACTCAAAATGAATATCTTCATGGACATAGTGAAATTTCTTTAAATTAAATTTTTTGAGTGGCAAAGAATACAATTCACATAAACATAGAATCCTTTAAAGTGTAACTGCTTTCAAGAATTAAGATTAATGTAACACTCAAAATTGTCAGGGTACTTCATCATAGCAGTAAAGGAGAGCCACAGAATCACTGGATAGAGATGAAGACATAACATGAAGCTAGAACTCAATTCACATTTCTTACTAGAAAAAAATGTAAAATGTAAAATATTGTCAGAGCAGTCATTTAGAAAACAATAACATGTATAGTTAATGTGATCCTTGTGGTAAAAGACTCTAGAATATTCCATGAAGATCAAGAAGGCAAGGAAATCCGATCTTACCATGTCTGTTCAACTTTGTTTTGGAAGTCTTACCCAATGCAAGAAGGATAAAGAAGGGATTAAGTAAATCCAGTTTGAAAAAAAGAATTAAAGTTCTCCTTTGTCACAAATAAAAATTGCCTACATAGATATTTTATGTAATCTACCTAATAACTATAAAAATTAATATGTAATTTTATGAAAGCTGTAGAAGTTCTAATCACAAAAATCAACTGTAGTTTTAGATACTCAGAAGAAATATAAATGTAAGAAATAACATTTACCACAGATCAAAAATAATAAATTGTTTAGGCAAACATATTTCAAAATGTGTGCATATTTTCACTTCAGAATCAAAAATATTGCTTAGAGAAATAAAACCAGATGTAACTAAATATAAATATGTTGCTTTCATCGTTATTCTGAGATGTCAATTTCCTTTTATTGATATGTAGATTGAATTCAACCCTAACAAAAAGTTGAGAAACTTTTGTAGTATGTAATAATTTGACTGTATAATTCATGGGGAAACGAGAGAAAATGAAGTATTGAAAATATCTGACATTGTTGGTGGGAATGCACATTAGTACAAGCACTGTGTTTATCGTCAGGGAGAGTCCTCACAAACTAAGACTCTAAGTTCTGTGTGACCCAGTCAGTCTCCTTCCAGGTATCTTCCCCAGAGAGTTAAAGTCATCAGGTTACAGTGACCCATGCACAGCCACATGTATAGTGAGCAGTGCAATTCATGATACTTAAATTTGGCGACAGCCTATATATTCACTAGCATACGAATGGTACACGACATGTGCTCACACACAGTGACTATTCTTCCACAGGGAAATATAAACCTGAGCCACTTGTAAGAAAACAAATGTATCTTTTTTTTTTTTTTTTTTTTTTTTTTTTGTCTTTTTTGAGACAGGGTCTCACTGTGCAGTTCAGGCTGGCCTTAAGCTCACTTTGTAGCTCAGGCTGGTCTCGAACTCACAACAGTCCTCCTGCCTCAGCCTCCCTAGTGCTGGGATTACAGGCATGCGCCACCACGCCCGGCTCAACAAATATATCTTGATATGGATGTGCCATAATATTAAGTAAAATCAATCAGCCTCACGAGCTTAAATATCGCAGAATTTCTTTTATATGAGCTATATGAAATATGAATAAAGAGAAAAATAAACATAGATAATAAGAAGTTGAGAGATAGACATTTCTCAAATGTAGAATGTGTCAAGAGAGGAGAAAAGGAGGAAGGAGGGGAGACAAAAGCAATGAAAAAGAATTAAGAGATTCCATGTACATCTAAATCCACACAATAATGTAAACATTATGTACCACAAATAGATAGAATTAATTAATAAAGAGCTTCATAAAAAGCCTTCAAACTTGGAAGAGTAATCCCACTTAATTTTAATGTTTGTGATAACAATGCATTTATCAGGACAGTAGTTTTAGAATAAATAAACAGATCAAATAAGCAGAATGCATATTCCAGAAATAAACCTATAGAAAAATGGACTACAAATTTTTGACAAAATTGGGAAGAGTGATTCAATTGAAGAAGTAGTTTTTATCAAAAAATAGCACTGGAGCATTTTAATAATTATATGGAAAACTATGAACTTTAATCTATACTTCACACTATTTAAAAAATTAGCCTGGGATGGTGGTGCACATCTATAATCCTAGCACTTGAGAGGCTGAGACAGAAAGATTGCCACAAGTTCCAGGTCACTCTGTGCTACACAGTGAACTCAAGGTCAGCCTGAACTTGTTAATGAAACCCTTATTCAAAACAATATTAATAATGGACATTAGTCCTTAACATAAAATTCTAAAGTTTTAAATGACATCATAACAGGAAATACTTGTAACTTTGGGTCAAAAATTTCTGATAGATCATCAAAAGATATATACATATACAGGTTCAACTAACTCTACATAAGAATACTTTAAAAATATGTATACACTTATTTTTCATCAATATCCAATAATATCCAGTACTTTTTGTATAACTTCTTGGGCCAGGTAACGCTAATTCGCAGCTTGACAAGATTAAGAGACTTCAGGGGACATAACTGGGCCAAGAGGGGGCTGCACTCTTATCCCCCTGCTGTTCATGGCTGATGTTTGCAGGCGATGTCCAGCGCTAAGTGCTCTGCCAGAAGGTCTGACACGATGGCGGCACCGTCACTGGGCACATATTCTGTCAGGGCTATCGCTCACAGGTGCTTCACCCTTTGCTTCTTCTCTGCTATGATGTTTCTGCTTTGGAGCCGGCTGAAGACAGACTATATTTCTGAAATCTCTAGCTTGTGGGTGCAAGTATGTTGTCCCAGGATTGGGTGAACTGACCAGCATGCATTTCATTAGCTATAAATAATCCAGGAAGTTATTTAAAGTACACAGAAAGATATGTCCCATCGTGTGCAAACGCTACAACACGTTTTAGAAAAGATAGGAGCATTGGCAGTTTGGTATCTACCAGAAGGTCCTGGAATCAACATCCCAAGGCACAGAAGGACGAATGTTTGTTATTATTCAGCTTTGGAAAATTAAAAACAAATTATGCTAAAGAATATGAGACAGAAGAAACATATATAGAAACTAGGAAATATTCCCAAGTTATCTGATGAAGTACATGTGATTGTTTTAAAAATCTCTCAAAAGTCAATATCAAGGTATCAAATAAGAAGGGCAAAGTTCATCAAAGATCTGCACACTTAACAAGCAAGCAAATGAAGATATGCTCAGCACTATTCATTACAAGGATTGATAATGGAACCCACACTGAAATTCCTCAATACACTCAACGGAAAGGCTAAAATTTTATTAGTCTGAGTTTGTGGTATGTAATGAATTTATTAAACTCTTCCTAAGTAGTTCATGCATCTTAGTTCTTTCCACATCCTTTTCAATGGCTCCTGTCCTCCCACCTAGCGTCTGTTGGCTCTCTTCCCAGTCTGTAAAAGATCCGTCTCCCATTGGAAAAGCTACATTTTAAGAATGATGGCTCCAGCCAACAGCTTCTAACATTGTCAGTCATGCAGATAACCCACTACTATTATGGACAACTGGACTATATTGAATTATATTGCTGAATTCACACACCTACAAAATTTGAATGGAAAGTGAATACCCATCTCTGACAAAATTAAACAAAAAAGGGGGATATAAATGAAGGACCATTTTGTAGTGAAAAAAAATACATGTATATCTGTATATATGAAATAGTTTAAATATATATACAACTACTTTCTCTTAGTTCAATAAGAAGAAAGATTTATACTAGTAGTGTTTAGACAATATATCATGTCTACATCTTGTACTCTGAATAACTACCACAAATACAAGAATACACAGTGTATTAATTATTGCAAATGTTCTACTAACCTGATTTGAAACTATCTTATTGCTATGTCTTTCTCAATAAAATTAATGAAAAAATAAATATCAAAAAAGAATGATCATAGAGAGTGTTAATTATAATGTGTTGGAATTGAAAACTTCATCCATTGATGGTGAGAGTGTGGAATGATAGAGGCACAGTCACAAAACAGTTTAACAGTTTCTTTTAAACATATATAATATGTGATAGAATTATTCTGCACTGGATAATTCACTTAGGAGAAGGTGCTTGTCTGTATCAAGCTTTCAGTAAGCAATATTAGAAGCTTTGCCATCACAAAAAATGGAAATAACATTAGTGTATGGATAGACAGTTTACAGTGTGTCCATATAGTGAAATTCTGCTCATTACTAAAAGGAGTGAACAACAGTATGTAAAACTTTTATACCAAATAGTTTTTTAATGTAGTTAAAATTTTATGAACATCAAACTAGTGTACAATGATGGAAAGCAGATGAGTGGTAGCTGTTAAGTGCTTGTGGAAGATCACAAAGGATGTTTTGGCTATATGTCATTATGTTAATTGCTGTCATGGTTTTATCAAACTTATCGAATTGTATTTACATCTTATATGTCAGTTATACTTTAATAAGCCATTTTCAGAATATAATACATATATAATGTATATAATGCGCATTATATATAATACATGTATGTGTGTATGTGTGTATATTATGAGGAACATGTGTCCAGAATATATAAGGAGTCTCTATGTATTTTTTTGGCAGAACCGGGGACTGAACTCAGGCCCTTGCACTTGCAAGAGAAGAGCTTATTCTACTGAGCCATCTCCCCGGCCCCAACATATTAAAAATAAAATAGCAGGGCTGGCCAGATAGTTCAGAGGACTAAAGCACCTGCTAGGCAGAGCACAAGGACAAGGGTTCAATTTCCTATGTGCTGAGCCACCTCCACCCGGGGGCGCACTGTGACAGCGACTGAGATTGGACGTGGTGGTGCGCACCCATAATCCCAACACTTGGGAAGCTGAAAACAGGAGGATCACTACAGGTCTGACCTGTGTAGTGAGGCCCTGTAGACCCTGCACTAAATACAAAAATAAACAAATAATAAAATAGCAAATGGTGTAATATAAATGGACAAGAAGCTTAAAGACATTTTACAGGTTTAAAGCAAGTACCTTTAAAGCTAGTAACTACTGTTAATTTTCAGGAAAATTGAGAAGGACAATAAGATATTATTTCAATCCTACTAAAATGAAAAAAGAAAATAAAAGATGGGCAAAGTGAAATAAAGTAGGATTAAGAATGTGTAGTACCTGAAACACTCCTACATTCTTGTGCGATTATGCAGTGGAACAACCATTTTGGAAAATGGACTTGCAACATTTTGTAAATTAAATATAAGCCCACATCTAATTTGTGACCCAGAAACTTCACTCTTGAGTTTTTAGCTGAGTGAAATGAAAACTTATGTCTCCACTGAGACTTTTGCAATCATATTTCTAACTGTACTCATATCAGGGCCCATCTAAAAACAATTGAAATATTCCTTAACAGGAAACTTAATAAACAATTCATAGTGGCTTCACACAGCAAAGTGTTATGATGAAGAAACAAGTTACCAGTGCATGAAACAATAAGGATAAATGTCCAAAACAGTGTTGAGCAAACTAAATGAGATACAAAATACTGTACATTCTTAAGGTTATAGGATTTTGTTCATATGAAGCTCAAAACAGGTAAAGCTTATCAACCATAAATAACATCAATTGAAATTTTTGCTAAATGGGTAAACACTATTTGGATAAAAACATAGGGGAACATTTTAGAAGAGACATGTCCACGTAAGTTTATTGTGGTAGAGAGTAGCTGGGCATAGATGTTGGGTAAGTTCATCAATTGAATATTTCAAGTCTCTATTTCTCTAATTGATATTTATATCTTATCTATATTTTTAAAATATTTATATTTTAATTATATTTAAGATCTTATCAAGTTTGTACTGAGTTCAGTCTCTGATACTGAAACAAAAAAACAGAAGTCTTAAAGCATAGAACTTTGTGCTGGAGATAAAGATGAGGAACATATAATTACGAGTCATACCCATGTTTATAGCAGCACAAATCATAAGAGCTAAATCTTGAAAGTTGTGAAACTAACAATATATCAATAGATAAGTGGATAAAAATACAATGCATATAATACATAATATATCTGTATAACTAATATCAATAACTATTATATATTTATATCTGTCTGTCTATCTAATTACTCAGCCACAAAGAATAACAGATTTGAGTCATTTGTAGGGAAATAGATGTGTCTTGAGATCATAATTCTTATTGAAATAAATCAGACACAGAAGATTAAATATCACTTGTTTTCTATAATGAGAAACCTAAGGTATAAATAATTTAAAGAGCAAAATAAAACACAGATATTAAGAAAGAAGGAGATACACTTTTTGCAAATAAAAAGAGGATGTGGAGATGGAGGAAGAGGGAGAAGAAAAGGAAGAGGACTGAGATGTTTATGTACATATAGCAGCTCCTCAAAAAGATTATATTTTTGTATTTCTAACATATAGTAAAATAATTGTAGAATTATTTTCATATTATGAATGATATCATACTTTAAGTTAGTTTAATACTTTTTGGTAAAAAAATCAGAAAAGGCTTATTGGAAAATTTCCTCTAAGGCTTGTTCTGCATATGTGTTCCACCAAGAATACCTATAGCAGTTAAAATGCTGTATCATATAGTACGATCTCAGAGCACTTCTCCTTATTTACAAATGACTCATTGATCATTCTTTATGGAAGAGTAGTGCTCCATTGCATATGAATACTATCTTTTCTTTATCCAGCCTGATGGGTTTATAGGCTGCTTCCAAGATTTAGCTTTTATAAATCATGGTGCGATACCAGTATGTCGGTGTAACACGGTATTTAAATTCTTTTGGAGAGATACATATAAGTTAACTGTGTGGGTGAAATTGAATTTCTATTTTTAGAATTTTTACACAAGCTTAAATAGCTCATGTTTTCTTTTATATGTAAAACTCAAAACATAAATAAATATCAAAAGAAAAGATTGTTACCAGGAAATAAGGAGACCAATTTTTTGCAAAAGAAAGGAGACTGAGAGTTGGAAAGAGGAGGGAGGAGAGTATAAGACAAACGAAAGGAACTAAAATACTCTGTGTTATGCCAAGGTACCAACTGCCCAGTTCTTATGTACTGCACACATGTAACCAATTAAGAATGTGAATAAGAACATGACATCATAAAGAAGTGCCTTAAATTTTTTTGTGCATTAGAATCTCTGTCTCTTTAGTTGTATCCTCATGTGACAGGTTTGTGGGAGCAGATGTCTGTGAAGGATCAGCAATGTTATGCCTCCCCATCTGGTACTCTAGGTCACATCCTCAGAGGAGGAAATGAAGGGTGATTTAGCCCCCCGCCCTCTCTCTGTCTTTTTAAAAATACTGATTTAGTCATCCTACCATCCACTTTTGTACCTACTTCGGCTAAACAAGCAATGTTCTGAATTCCATATTTGTCATTTATTTTATGATATCTCATCATACTTAAGTTCCTTCTAAGGAAGTATAATTTTATTTTAGTTTAAGCTAAGTTAAAGAGTGTTGGGGTAATTTTTACTCAAACAATATTTTTCTAAATCTTTTGTATGATTGATGAGAACTTTCACTTTTACTATTTCATATAGTGTATCGTCTGATCTATCCCCATCTTTTACTGGAATTTTAGTTATTTTTGCTTTTGTTAGCAATACTGCTATAAATATCTTTGTATCTTTTGAGGTACATATGGTGTAGCTTTTCTTGCTTTTATATTTAGGAGTAAAACTTCTACACCATAAGGCATAGAGTGTTCAGATTTGGGAAAAGATGCCAAACTGATTTTCATAGTGAATGCACCAATTTTTACTGTCTTAAGTAAAATAATCCTTTGGCTATATATCAGCTTAAATACTTGATGCTGTCCAATTCGCATGTATTTTTTTAAAGATGTAATTTTTATTTGTATTTTAATAATTACCAACATTTTTGAGTATTTTAATATACTCACTGTTACAAATGCTTCTTATTTTTGAAACTGCCACATAACTTCCAATCATTTTATTTCTTTTCCTTTACTTTTCTTATTCATGTAAGATTATTTTTGTGAATTCTTAATATCAGAGCATTTCTATTTAAATTCAGTTATTAATGCATGATTTGTCAGTTGTCTCTAAAGTTCTTACATTTTGATATAGATGTTTTTAAGGAGAAAAAATAAAAAGAAATTAAAAATGATGTAGAATTTCAAAACAAGATAATAGGAAATCAACAATGATTATTATGCTGCATCTAGGATATGATTCACTAATATTCTTATTTTTACTGAAGTCTAATTGATTAGTCTTTATTTAAGCAGCCAAAGTTTAAGAAACTTTTCTTACTCCAACTTTTAAAGATTTTTCCTATATTTTCTAGTAATACCTTTCCTCTGTAATTTATTTTTATATCCTACGAGGGAGAGATGTAACTGTATTTTAATTAATATAGATAACCATGCTTCTTAATATCATCTACTAAATGGTTTTACCTATATGTAGAAGTTTGGCCTGCTGTCTTTGTAATATAATAATGCTCCATAAGCATTATTTATCTTTATTTATTGTGTAGGTACTATGTTCTTTCCCAGATCTCATATCCTAGTACCTTAAATATTCAAAACATTTCATAGGAAAAGTCATCCATCATCTAACATTTATTCAAAACACCTATGTGTTAGCCTCTTACTCTTTCATATACATTTTATAATAATCCTAAATATATCCCATTAAACACAATAACAATTTTTTTAAACGTACATTAAATCTATAGGTGCTTTGAGGAAATTATTATTTTTACAATAAAGTTTACTTTTTAAAAATTGTGATATGGTTTGCTGGGGAGATAGCTCAGCAATCTAAGCTCTTCCTTGGGAAGCCCAAGGACCTGGGTTAGATCCCCGATAATGCATGTTGAACAGACCGTGGTAACCGGGCTTGGAGGTACATCCTGAATCCCAGGGCTTGAGAGGTTGAGCCAGAAGAATCACTACAAATCTGAGCTGTGCAATGAGACCATGCACCAAATAAATAAATAAATAAATAAATAAATAAATAATTAAAATAAATTATAATATATCTCTGCAATTTTAGTTGTTTTTTAGATCCCTAGTTTTATAATTTGCTTAAGAACACTTTGTAGGCTTTGTTCGTTATTACTATTTATTTGTAAATTATATCTATACAATATGATTTGTGATGGTTTCTTCTCATTTGTTTGATAAGCAGTTGTTTTCGGTGGATATTAAATATTACTGACATTTTAAATTCATTCATTTGCTAGACTGTGATTATTTTTATGTAAATGATAAAATTATATTCTATGTAAATGTCCTAATATATTTTTGCTTTCTTATCCTATCCTCCACACATTTTTAATTTTTTTTCTTTTGCTTTCTAGGACTCCAATAAAGTATAGGTTTGCTATTCATAATCATCATTGATCTAGGCTATATTTTTAGGGGACTGCTCCTACTTTTATCTTAATATTATATTTGCTCTAGAGATAGATAAAAGTTCTTTGGCAAACCTTGAAAGTTCTCGTATATTTCTAATTTAGTAAAATTTTTGTATTGTATTTGTGTCCTGACTTTTACAAAATGTCTTTTGTGCATCTGTTATGCTAATTGACCGTGTTCTGGGAAAAGAGAATGCTATTCATTAAAGCCCAGTGTGGCTCCTTGAATTTCATTCTTGGAGGAATTTAGGTTCTGTCTGTAATCTTGGTTGTGTGCACTGAGTCATTGTTCTGTAAAAAGTGGCTCATATTTGAACTTGAGTCATTCTTTCAGTTGGCTTTGTCCTCCTGGGGAATCAAACTACAGAAGCCTCTTTATTTTTAACAATTTCATTCTTTTAAGTTCAAACTAACACAAATCCTGTAAAAATTTGGTTTGCTTCCAATGCATGCTATTAAACATAGGAGGCAACACCTATGCACATGTAAGGCCTGTTTGGACTTTGCATGAAAAGTTAGACACCTGTGTCAGCCCTTCAGTGGCATTGATGTACTTTTGTCTGGTGGATAAGTTCCAGAAATCTTACACTTAAACTACCCCATAATCTTATGAAAGGGACTTATAATTTCAATAATGAGATGATACAATTTCAGGTATCTTCAGAGTAACAGACCTTTATTACCCTGTCTTCAGAATTTAAGCCAGTTTCAGAAATTAAATGCATGAGAAGGCACTAAAAGCTGATTGTCAGGGAAAAAAAAGCTTAATTATTTTAACATATTAATAACATGGGTTATTGTATAAAATTAAAGAAAATTGTAAAATTTGTGTTTCATCTTAAAAATTGAATAATTATGACATACTCCTCAAGGACTAATTTTTCTTTTCAAAGGTAGAACTATTTTTGTGGGAATATAAGTAACATTATTTTCAACTCCTGAAATATAAATTATTTTTAAGAGCCAAGCAACTGTCTTCATTTTCCTTTCTCCTATTAATGTCTAAAACAATACCTTAATGAACCTGTATGTTCTGTATGAAGATAACTATAGTCTTTTCTTTCTTTCTTTCTTTCTTTCTTTCTTTCTTTCTTTCTTTCTTTCTTTCTTTCTTTCTTTCTTCCTTCCTTCCTTCCTTCCTTCCTTCCTTCCTTCCTTCCTTCCTTCCTTCCTTCCTTTCTTTCTTTTTTTCCAGTTTATGTATTTGATACAGGGTCTTCCCGTGTAGCTCGTACTCATAGCGATCCTCCTGTTTCAGCCTCCCCAGCTCTGGGAACAGAGGCATGTACCACCACTCCAGGTTTTAGTGGCTGGCTCAGAGCCCTGATGTGGGGGCCACCATGGCACGTGGTACCAGTGATGTAATCTAGATCCTTGGCAGTTCTATTTTTCTCTGACAAGATACTATTAACCAACTGAAGAAGGGTTCTGAATTTCATGAAAATAAATGAAAAAAAGGTTATTAACTGCTCAGTCAGATTAATTAAAATGAGTCATTTTATGTGCAATATTTAATTATCATAATAATCACTGATACACTTTAAAATTTGACTGCTAACTCTTAACTAAAAGAAAAATCAATATTCACTTAAAACCACAGAAAGATTGTTCCTAGATAAAATGTCTAAGGAAGAGACTCACAAATCTATTGAAATGAAAAGATCAGCAATAGAGACTTAAAGTAACTCAAAGACTAACCAGCCATGGCTGTTTCATTATTTTCAAGTAAAAGGCAATCTTTGGAAATTGTGTGCTTCTGATTACTATAATTTATGGGAAATGTTTTTATTTCCCTGCTTGTTAAGAAATGAAGTACCCAATCTTCCTCTCACAAACCAGTGTGTAATAAAAGACAAAGGTTACAAAACATTTTCCAGAAGAAATTAATTTATATAACTTTTATTAGCAGATCACTTAATGTGCAGCAGACTATGTCACTGAAAATACAGTGGCTCTGTCTGAATGTCAAGCTTTTCTGTAGGAGGAGAAATAACACTGAACACTGTAATTCAGAGACTGTATTGTTATTATAACAGAAGTGTGAAATATTCCAGGATGCAGTAAATATGTATTAACCACTTTCAAATTTGAATATTGCTTAATAAAGTATATCTCTTTTTTATTGTAAAAATTAAATGACATATAAAAATTTCCTCTAGATATAGGACAAAGATGAGATAAAGGGACACTTTGTGTTACTGATTATTGAATTATATTTTGATGTTATACCAAAATCTTTTATATACCTCATTTTTTCTTAAAGAGAAAAAATAAATTTTAAAAAAGTAGATGCTTAAATTACAAGATGTAGGCATAAAGAATTGATTGTTATAGGCATAAACAATATGAGTACAAAACTTTCTTATAAAGAATTAATAGAAATTAATAGTATAGTTATTTAATCTATCACATATATATCATACATTTACATTCATTTTCCCTTCTTTCCCCTTCCTTTCCCCCATCCCAATTTGTTTTCCTATTGAAAAGCTTATTCCCCATTTCATGTTGTCTATTATACATTTGGGGCCTTATTTACTATTTTAGTTTTTTATACTAGGGAGACAGTATGATGTTTATATATGCACTTCTGATTTATTTCACTTCTGAGAATAGACTCTAGTTGCACCCATGGGCTATCTTTTCACTGTGTTGGTGATTTCTTTTGATGTACCTATAAGGACCTCAATTTTGTCTTTCTTTATAGCTGAGTAATTCTCTATTTTATGAAAATTTCACATCTTTTTTTATCCATTCCTGAGTTGATGGGTATTTGGGTTGTGTCAAAGATTTGGCTATGACACCTTGTGCTGCCATAAGCAAAGGTGAGCGTACATTGTTGTGGTGTGGTACTATCAGTTGTTATGGAAAAGTATCCAGAAAGGCACTAGCAGGGTTGACTGGAAACCCCAGTCTTAGCTTCTGAGGACTCTCCACACTGATTTCCTCAGCAATTGTGCAGTCTCCATCCCCACCAACAGCGGAGAAGAGCGCTTTTGTTCTCACAGCCTCTCCAGCATTGGCTATTAGTTGATTTCTTTATGATAGCCATTTTTCCTGGGGTAAGATGGTATCTCAATGTTTTTCAATTTACATTTCTCAAGTTACAATAAATGTTGTAGAACATTTATTTTCCATTTGTGTTTCTTCCTCTAAGAATTCTATATTCATTTCCTGTCTTCATTTTTGGATTGGGTCTTTGAATTTTGGGAGCCTGATTTTTTTACTTCTTTATATATTTTAGTTTGAAGTCCTTTGCCTGAGTGATTGTTGGTTAAGATTTTTACCCAATTCGTGGGATTTATTTTGATGTGCATAAACTTCTCAATAAGATGAGATCATTCTTTGAATTAATACTGTACAGTTTGGTTTTTGTTCCAGATCTGTCTAACTATGCCTACATCTTCAAGATTTCTACATACTTTCTCTTCTAGAAGATTTATATTTTTCTGGTTTAATGATTATCTATAATCCATTTTGATTTTAGTTTAGTGCATGGTGTTATACCTGGATATAGTTGTAGTTTTGGTGCATGGAGAGCCAGTTTTTCCAGCACTATTTGTTAAAGAGGCTATCTTTGTTCCAGTGACCATGTTTGGCCCTTTTTAAAAAAGACAAAAGGATTGAGCTTGTATGAGTGTCTTGTAATCTCTTCCATTGATCCTGGCATCTGTTTCTTTGCTAGTACCATGCCAAGTTTATCACAGTAGCTTTGCAGTATAATTTCAAGTCAGGGATTGCAATGTGCTCCTGCTTTACCTCTGCTGCTGGAATGTCTTCTTTTATTCTAGGCATTTTCTTGTTCCAAATAAATAACAGGAATGTTTTGCTTTCATCCCTGAGGTATGTTGATGATATTTTGATAGAGACTGCATTAAATCTGTATAATGATTTTGGATGTATGGCCATTTTCACAATGTTGTTTCTTTTTATCCAGGTTCAAGGAATAGCCCTCCATATTTTGAAATCTCTTGGATTTCTTTATTTAGAGATCAATTCTTTTCAGAAAGAACTGACAATGTGAGCATAAAACTTTCTTATGAAGAATTAATAGAAATTAGCAGTATAGTTATCTAATCTATCTTGTTTTCATATATATATATATATACACAATATATATACATATATGTGTGTGTATGTATATATATATATATATATATATTATATTTATATTTACTTTTCCCTTTTTTCTTTCCCCCAATCTTGACTTTTTCTGATTTTGAACAGCTTATTCCCTTTTTCATATTATCTGTTGTACATTTGGGGCCTTATTTTACTATTTCAGGTATTATAAATTTCATCATATGGAACATTTAATTCCGTTGTTAGATTAACACCCAAGTATTTCATGTTTTTGATGCTATTATGAAGGGTATTATTTCTCTAAATTCTCTATCAAGTAGTTTGTTGTCTATGTAAAGGAAAGCTATTGATTTTTTTGGTTTTGACTGTATCCTGCTGTGCTACTGAATTTGTTTATTAATTCTAGGTACTTCCTGGTAGAGTATGTTTTGGGCTTCATGTAGAGTATAATGTTATTTGTGCATTACGATTGTTCAACTTCTTCTTTGCTGTTCTTATTCCTTTTATGCCTCTCTCCTGTCTAATGGCTCTGGCTAATGTTTCCAGAACTACATTGAAAAAGAGTGGTGACAGTGAGCATCCATGTCTTGCACCTGATTTAGAGCAAAGGCTCTCAGTATTTCTCCATTTAGAATGATGTTGGCCATTGTTGTCTCATAGATGGCTTTTATCAGATTCAGGAGTAGGCCGTCTATTCCAATGTTCTCTAGAGCCTTGATCATAAATGAATGTTGGACTTTATCAAAAGTGTTTTCCATACCTATTGAGATGATCATGTGGTTTTTGGCTTTGACTCTATCGATATGGTATATTTATACATTTTCACATGTTGAATCATCCTGGCATCTGTGAGATGCATCCTACATGGTCTTGAAGTATAATTTTCCTAATAATTTTCTTAACTCATTTTGCTAGTATTTTATTGAGGATTTTTGCTTCTAGATTCACGAGGGATATTGGATTGTAATTCTCCTTTTTGATTGAGTGTGAGTCTTCCTTTGGTTTGGTATCAATGCAGTACTTGCTTCCAGGAATGAGTTCAGGAGTATCACCTCCTTTTCAATCTCATTGAAAAATTTTAAGAAATATTTGGATTAAATCTGCACTGAATTTGTTATAGAATTTAGCTGTGAATCAATCCATCAGGACCTGGGCTTTTCTTTGTCAGTAAATTCTATATTTACTACATTTTCAATTTCATTGGCTGATATTGAGTTATTCAGAGTTTTTATATCTTCTTGATTTTTTTTGGAAAGTTTTACCTTTCTAGGAATCTATTTATTTTGTGTATTCAATTCTGTGTGAGTCAAGATTTTCAAAATAGCTACAGTTAATCTTCTGAATTTCAAGAGCTATAGTAATTCTGCCCTTTCCATTTCTTACAGTTTAAATTTGAGTTTTTCTTCTGTGTTTTTGGTAAGGTTTGCTAGACATTTATAAATGTAATCTTTCAAAAGAACAGCTCTTTCATTCATTAATTGATTGTACTGTTTCCTTTGTCTCAACTGAATTAATTTCTGCTCTAATCATGATACTTTCCTCCCATTTTCAGGCTTTGGGTTTGCTTTGCTTTGCTTGTTTGTTTGTTTTGTTTTCTAAAAGCTTGATGTGCAGCATTATGGTATTTATTTGTTCTCATTATGTTTTCCTAATATGTGAGTTCACTGCTATAAATTTTCATATGACAATGGCTTTCATTGAATCTCATAAATTCTGGTAAGTTGTATTTGAATTTTCTTTGGGTTAAAGATATTGTTCAACTTCTTCTTCTTTTTTTTTTTTTTTTTTTGTGTTATCAGGGATTGAACTCAAGACCCTGTGCTTGCCAGGCAAGCACTTATTCTACTGAGCTATCTCCCTGGCTCAACTTCTTGTTTAATTTCACCTGTACTCCATTGGTTGCTGAAGAGGGTATTATTTAATTTCCATATATTTATGAAATTTTTGAGATTTCTATTATTAATTTCCAGTTTCATTGCACTGTTACATATAATATGTATGGTATAATTTCCATTTACTTGCATTTACTTAAGTATGATTTATAGACTATTATGTGATCTATTTTAGAGAACATGCTGCTTAAAAGAATGATTTTCAGATGTTGTTAGGTGGAATACTGTTTACATATCCACTAAGTCCTTTTGTCCAAAAGTTTAATTCAGTTATACTACCACTTTGCTAATTTTTCATTTACCTGACTTAACTTTTTGAGATAGAGGGTTTAAACTTTCCTGTTAAGATTGTGTTATTGGTTATTATATTTTTCAGTTCCTTTAAAATTTGTCTGTTATAATTGGGTGCTCCCATATTTGGTGCATACATATCTATGAACATTATTTCTTCCTCTTCAGTTTTTGTGTAAAGTGTGTAGTGAGTGACCTTTTCTTTATCCTGTTTGATAATTCTTAGTTTGAAGTTCAGATTTTCTGTGAACAGAATAACTACGTTTGCTTTTCTTTGAGCTCCTGGAACATGTAGTATTGTTCTCTATCCTTTGACTTTTGGTCTATGCATTCCCCTTTGGTTTAAATATGGCTTTTATATTCAGTACATTTTTTGATACTGTTTCTTGATTCTCTCTGCTCATCTATTTTTTTTTAATTGGTGAACTGAATCAATGTACATTGGTGTTTACAATTGATATGTATTGGCTTATGTTTGTCATGTTACTTCCCTGCTTTTCGTTCCCTGCTTTTCCTGAATCTAATTGTTTGCCCAGTGTGGTGAGTTCTTTCTGTTGTTGTTCTTGGAATTGTGGTCATTTTGTAATTTTCTATTTTATTTTGTTCTTATGCTAATGCTCGCCAATTTCTTATGATAGCTAGCATTATCACTACGATTGAGGCTTCCCTAGCAGATGTCTCTTCTTCTGGGATATCCTCTGGATGTAGCTGGTTCATCATAGCTGTCTCAAGACCCTACCTTCCCAATTTGCAAAGAATGTAAAGTGAATTTTGGCTTAGCAACAAATCCTTTGGTACTGAGCTGTGGCAATAATTATGACTCCATATAAACACAGAATAATCGTACAAGGAGGAATAACTGATTTTAACACATATGACATCCTGGCTAAAGTAATACAGTTAGGAATAACAATAATTTCAAGTACAGCTTCACTACTAGAAAATTATTTTAACCATGAATGTTCTGCCTCCAATCACAGGAGTAAACTCTAAAGTTACATAACAAAATTAAACATATACCTTGTATTTGTAGGCATTGCTTTCTCATTTATTGGAACCATTTTACCCTTCTTTCAGGGGGCTTCAGAGAGGTTAAGATGGTTAGGGAATAAGATAAAGTGATTTAATGAATCAAATGTACTAATGAAGGCCAGAGGTCAAAGGATGGCTAACTGAGTTTTGGGAAACTGGAAGACACAAAAAAATGAAGGAATGAAACAGAATGCAAAGGAGTAATAAAAAAGTAACAGGCAATGTTTACTTACTTGAATACTTGCATTAAAAAAATAATTGAAGAATGAGGAAAAGAGGATCAGTAGAGGAAAGTCAAAAAGAGAGGTAAAGTACTTAAATAGTGAAAAAGCTGAAGAAAGAGGAGAATGGACAAGAAACCAATTTCAAATAAAAGAAACCAGCAAAATAGAGGACACAGAGAGAGAGAAACAAAAAAAATTCAAAAATAAAGATAACCAAACAAGATAAAAACCAACCAGATGGAAAAGGGAATAGCCACTCAGAAGAAGAAGGAAGAAAAATATTAAAGTATCTCTGATATTTCTAGTTCTGTAATAGTGTCCATGTCAGATCCCATAAATGTGTTGTGTCCTCTGGCCAAGTTTGCAGTAGGAATTGTGTTGGGCATGGAGCTGATGTTGGCCTCTGAATGGGGCATCTGGGACTGGTCTTTTGTTGGTGATATTCTCCAGGGACCAACTTCTGGCTCCTCAATGCTGCTTCAGACATTTGCATGTTGTTGGTCTCACTGATTACTCTACATGCTCTGGTTGGTTCACTGATTACTTGCTAAGTCCCACGGTTCTCGTGGGACAGCCTTCCAAAGGTGTATGCACATGTTTCCATGATCACATATCATGGTTCCACTGTCTCAGTCTAATGGATCCAGAAGACTACCCACCAAACGCATACATCAATTAATATATATTATGTCATAAAAAATTTGGTAATATTTTGTTAATTGTGAAGCCCAAAGATTCTCTGAAAATAAAGATTAGTTGATTTGATTTGTATTTTTAGATGACATTGATTAGCATGTGCATGTTGAAATTCCTCTTTACTAGAGGTAGGCAAACATTTTTTATAAAATGAGAGACACAAAATGTTTTAGGAATTGTAGGCCTACTGACTTTGTTAACAATTATTCAGCTCTATATTTCATTAAAAAAAATGAGAAAGAGTAGCCATCTAAGTACTATCTGAGTTCCCAGGGAACTTTATTATGCAAAGAGGAAGTGGCTAGATCTGTGCTGATGACTGTTGAATGCCATTCTGTGCTATGTATAACAGGTACATTATACTTGTTATCATTTGTAATATCTTTACCTTTGTTGCCTTCATTTGATGTAAAACTTTATTTAATCTTTCTTATAAACTAAGAGTGAAGCTGAGAAGATAGCTCAGCAGTCTAAGCATCTGCCTGGCAAACCCAAGGACCTGGGTTCAATCCCTGGTATTGCAGGCTGTACAGGATCCACGCTGAGCTGGCCACTGAAACTGCACATGGTGGTGTACACCTGTAATCCCAGCACTGGGAAGGCTGAAAAAGGAGTATTACTACAAGTCTGAGTTGTGTAGTCATACCCTGTACCAAATCAATCAATCAATCAATCAGTTTTTCGAAAGAGTGAAGCTCAAGTACAACTAATACTACAAGAGCTACAACACATCATAATTTAACAGTTCTTGATTTATTAGAAATTATTGGCCACAATATTTTCCTAAATACCTTTTATTACTACATGATACCATACGTATATAGGTCTGTATATTCTGTTCATTAGTACACTCACAAAAAGCTTTTACTTTTTAACAGTACAATACATTACAACTGGATCGTCCCAAAGCTTTCAAATAAAGGACCTGAGAAAGTAAAATATAATTTACCTTGTGCTTATGGCAATAAAGACCCCCCCAAATTATCCTAACTTATAGAGTATTAGTTATTCTATTGTAGTATGAATATTTTGAATGATCTTATTGATGCATTTCAATTCTCATTAGAATTTGTATAACCTAGAAATAATTTGTATGAACATAGTTTCATTTTCCTTGATGGCGATGACTAGTATTTCTGTATTACATTTAATACTTAGAAGTTTTATGCTTCATAAAATCACATAAGAACAGAAAATTAACCACAAAAACATATAAATTTTTTCATATTAATGGAGATTTGGATATACTCTTTGACGTTAACCTGGTGAAAACTCATGGTTGGTTACAATAACTGATGATAATGAAATGTATTTTTTAACTCCTAAAAAGATTTTTTCAGAGACTTTGTAATGTTGCATTGCCCATAGTATTATGACCACATGGTTTACAATATCAAATTTATAGAACACTGTTGAAAAATATTTCCATATTGCTAAAAAATCTTTTCTAATATTTATATTAGGAATTATTAAATTAAAACAATTAATTAATTATCCTAAAAAAGGTATTTTAAGAATTCTTTCAACTATCTTCATGTTACATATTTTTTGATGCTGTATTTTTTCTTCCAGAGAACATTTACCATGATTTAATTGTCCAATTGAAGCTAAATTGAACATGTTGTATGTATTTATTCATATGTATTTATTCATATATATATATAAATATATATATATATGAATTTCTATCTTGGGTAAGCAGAACAGCTTCAAGTCTGGGGGAGTCAAAGCCAAAATATATATATATATATATATATACACACACACACTTATATTACAAATGTATAATCTCACATAGACAAATATGTGTTGATTTTTGTGTTTAAGTTGATATTTTCAAAATTATTTTTAATTTCACTTATTGGCTTTTAATTTTTCAGTATTTTCCTCCATATTTTTTGTTTTCTATCTCTAAAGATTTGGAAACTATTACTGTATGTTCAATCTCAGTGGTTGGATATATCTTTTAAATAAATAAATTTATGATTAAACCTATAAATAAAATAAAGATAATTGAGGATTTTATTTTTATTTTACTTTTTTAATAAGCATATTTTTTATATATTTTCTGAGGGAAACAAAGCTTCTGTGCAGGAGAGGGACAGAGGGCAGGCCTGAGTGGGTTGTCCCTGCAAAGCTGTCTCTTCCAGGGACTTTTATAGTGTAAAACAGTTCAATGAGGTGAGTCTAAGATGGTGGAGAACATGGGAACTTGCTTAGGTGGTCATGAGGTGTGGAAAAATAACTGTGGTCAACCAATGAGATTATAAGCACCATTGCTCAGATAAAACTCATTAACTCCAGTACCAAATGAGGAAGTGAGTCACATAGGTAAGTGGGCATGAATATGGGAAAGGATCTCTTTTTATCAAAGGTTGGGTTAGTGATTCATTTCCACTCTTTCAAGGTAATTGATGCCTATTTAGATCAATCCCAAATGCCCATCCCTAGGGAAATATGTAGCTATATTTGTTTCCTATTTTGTCTTGAGGTCTGTCATATAGGGAGTGTCTATCTCTTCCAACTTGCGAAGTCATCTTGTCTTCCATCTTGTCTCTTTGAGGGCCTGGCCCTGTCTCTCTGCCAATAATATTTCTATTTAATTCAGCTGCTTACTGTGAGGGAACTATGGATGATGACTACTCTGGCTTCTTCAGGCTGAAAGGCATTGTAGCTGTTGACTGGCAGTCAGCGATAGAACCTCTGGAGAGGTTACTCAATATCTTGGGTAGGCAGAACAGCTTCAAGTCTGGGGGAGACAAAGCCAAAAAAACAATTAAACACACATGGGCCAAATAGTATCGCAGTATAATTATGAATACAGTCAAAAATAATGATTTTTACCAGGTAATGACTTCCCATAAAAATGAGAAAGGTAAGGTTCAGGGTACCTCAGCATTTTACATACCACTGATTTGGTATCTTATAGTTTGAATAGCTATTGAGACATTAGTAGAAGGATATGAAATGTCATATCACCTTTTAAAATTTATAATAATAAAGACTAGTTAGAACTTTTTGTAGGTCCATTAGCAGAGACTTCTTAAATATGGGATTTAATCCCTTTATTTTTTTTTTGAATCTTCCATGGCCATTGGGTATTATCTCAAATGGGCACATGAATCATATGACCTAGTGTAAACACAGCAATTTCTGATTGACAAGTGGAGCCACTGTCTGGGTAACTACTGACACACAAACAAGAGCATCTATTAAAAGTTTAACAGGCCTTTCTCCTTATATTAGCAGTTATCATGTGTTCCCTCAGGTTCAGAGGGGAAGACCTCAATCTGAAACTTCCTCTGACTCCATCACGAAACACCTCACCTCAGACAAATTCATTCCTGCAAAACCTGCTAACTTCTTTTTTTTTTCCATTTATTTTTATTTTATTAAAATACAAATGTCAATCAGACAGTTTCAAGACACCTTAACCATACAGAGTCGATGAATTAATACATTGCAAACTGTTTTCATAATGTTTTGGTATTGTACAAGGTGCATACATGAAATTATATTTACAGGTTTTTTTATAGCTGAATTATATCAAAAATTCAATAATTATTTACCTAGTGGATGACCATAGCACTAAAAGCCGACATAATATCCTGTCCAACCACCATTAGTGCAGATCTTGCCTCTCATAGAATTATGTAGAAGCACAGCGTTATCTATCCCA
>PVKA01013322.1:0-11881 GCA_004027165.1 Ctenomys sociabilis | reverse complement strand
TTTTTTTCTTTTGTCTTCTACAGGCAGCCCTGGCTATGAATGTGAAGATAGCTTCTGTTATAATGAGGCAGAAAACCCCAAGGAGGCTCAGCTCACCTGGGCTATATGAGATGAATAGTTAGTTAAGGTCTTAATATGTCTTGGTAGACAAAATCTGGTAGATCTCAGTAAAAGTAATCTAAAGTTAATCTAGCATATTCACCTGTATGATTATCTGGTTTTTGATATCTTTTAGAAAATAACAAATTTTCTGAGAGATTAAAGCATGTAGAATTAAGGATTAAGCATTTGAGCTAACAAGTAAATTTATAAACTTTGAAGGAATAGCAATTGTAACCCACCTGGCTTTTAGACCCATTTATTTATGGGTTCGCTATAAGTCCCTCTAGCTTTAGTTAAGATGTCACACCTGTATTTGATATCCGCACAAAATACCCGAGTTACATCAGGAATCAACCAGATCAACTTACACATTTCTCACGAAATACATAGCATTCAGTCAGATTAAACCAATGTCTCATTCCGTGTCCTAGATATGACCTGGGTGTCATCAAGAGACATGTGGAGGGCTTTTTCTTCTAATACTGAGGCTCTGAATTTTATATCACAAATAAAAGACCTGGCTCTATCAATGGGCCTGAAGCTATTGGACATTTTGTAGCCAGTGTCTTTAGAATTTGTATGCTGACACGATTTTATCTATCCTTGTGGGTCTGTTTTAAGTAGTGAAATACCTTTTTAAGGTTTATACATGAACAACATATGCTGTTGTTGTAAAAAGTCGGCTGCAGCATCATTTGGATTAGTAAGCAATCGGAACATATATGTTAGTATTCAGACAGGATAATATTACTCCAGGATGAGAGCTAGGATTTTAGTCTTAACTAAAAGGAGTAAGTGAAAAGAAAGTTATCTCAGCCACCGTTAAAGAAAAATACCTTCTAAAATCTGTTTTTATTGAGGTGGATGACTGAGGTCAGGGTTGGAGAAGCACAAAGAGACCTATGCCAATGTCCAGCAATAGGCTGGGTTTTTCATCTATAATCATGATCACTCAGGGCTCCCCTGTGTCTATGCAGACAACAAGTAGAGATAACAGTCTGGCCAGAGGGAGAAGGAAGGCCCAAGGCCCTTTCATCCTACTGGACCATCTGGGAAGCTGAGTCTGAGCTCTGTGGACTAAAACTCAGAGTAAAGTCTCACTTCACATGGCTGCCTTGGCAGTCATGGCATGACCTGTAGGCCGCTTAAGGCTGTCCCTCCTTATATTATAAACTTTATAATTATAAAACTTATGGTAGCTTGGCTTCTGACAGCAGTAGTAGATGAACCTCTTTGTCACTGAGCTCTTCTTAGAGTCAAGAGAATCAGACCTCGGGTCTGCTTTGAGGCTGCAACAAAGGCAGCCATTTGTGATATATTTGTTTCCTCTCTGTTTGTTTGTTTGTTTGTTTTCCCCAGTTCTGATTATACATGACACTAAAGAAGCAGTTTTCACTAAAATATTAAGTGAGTTGTCTGGAGTAAAAGCTGTCTTTTGTAGCTCTTTTCTAACATCTGGAGCTGACTGCATAGTGAACTTATCTGTAAGAGTAATCTGCACCTCTACTGAATTAGGATCTAGGAAAACATGCTTTACCAGTTCCTCTGTCAAAGATTATAAGCAAAGAGTGGCATTCACATATCTCTTGCTAAACAACTAAAAGTTTAAAATAATTAGAAGGCTTGGTTTTAGTTCTTAGACCTTTAAGAATACACACCAGAAAATATCTCTGCCATTATCATGCCAGGCTGGTTATTAGGCCACTAGTGGTCTGACTATTTGTGTTCCAGTGGGAACAGATAATTACACTGGCTGTCTATCTCTTGGATGTTTAAAATTAACAATATATTTATCTCAAAATGTAATAGCAGCTTGTAATGCTGCCTTTCATCAGAAGTCAAAGTTTGGCTTAAGATTAACATTAAATCACTTCAGTCTGATTGATAGGTCTCAGTAAGTCCTCTAAAGACTTCAATGTACTTATCAGGGCCATCTAAAGATCTTCTAAGATCTGACTTTGTTTTTCAGGGTCACAGAAAAAAAAGGCACATGAACTCTGAAAGTTCTAAATTGCCTGTTTACTTCTTTAAAGTATACCATTTCTGAGGAGCTTGTCTAAATTCACCTAATGATGGGTGTAGCCTTGTGGAAGCCTGAATTACATCTGTTTTAGAAGCCCACCCTTCAGAAAAAGCAGGGGAAACCTTACTTTCGGTGATGGTGGATGAGGCTGTTATTAAAAGTCTTATCCTTATTAGGCTTGGGTTAGGGAGGAACAGCCCTAGGCTCCAAGATAATGACTGCCTCAGGCACCCTTGCTGCCTTGTTCTCCTGTAGCTCACATCTATGTTTCAAAACTGGGTAACAAGGACATTCCTTATGCAAGCAAAATCTGAACATAAGACATTTTTTACCATTTTGCTTTTTACAGTTTCATTCTAGTTGTAAAATAGTGCAATAATTTATACTTTC
This sequence comes from Ctenomys sociabilis, assembly GCA_004027165.1. NCBI lineage: Eukaryota > Metazoa > Chordata > Mammalia > Rodentia > Ctenomyidae > Ctenomys > Ctenomys sociabilis. The sequence goes on along the minus strand of PVKA01013322.1, from coordinate 9,366 downwards.
TTCTATATTCCACTTTGGCTCTAGGGGGCACATAGGCCACACATGTGTTAAAAAGGTGAGTTGGAAGCAAAGCACTTTCCTTGCTGAATTGTAAAAGAGATCCCCTTTGGAAGTAGACAAAAGAGACGATTGACTGGAGGATTGCCTAGAGAACTTTGCCCTACGCCCTAGGGCAAAGAAATCTAGAGCAAAGAAATCTCCAAGACACTTGTGTTCTTCCAAGTTCCGCCAGGGCAATCTTTCCTAGAAAGACTAGGCTATATTAAAGCTTTGGTGCTCACAGGTAAAACATACATTTATCATTTAACAATCACATTTTACATGTTGGTAGAAACACTTTAAAGCTGAGAAAAAACTTTCTTGTCTTAGGTAACATGTAAGGCACAGGTGTAAATCATTCTCCTGACAGCCTTTGTACAATGTAAACTTTTACAAGCTGCTTCAGCCTGATTTCAGTGACTCATTAAGCTGTTCTACTGAAAAGCTCAGGGAGAATTTTTAGTTTACTAGCAGAAAGAGAAAAAGAAAGTCATTAGGTAAGTGGAGATCTTTCAATGGTTAAGAGCCAGTTTCCACCAAGCATATTTGAGCAGCGAGTAGCCCTGGCCATGACCCCTCAGGTGTTCTCAGTTTCTATTGGCCCACACAACCAGAGATCAGTCTCCAGAAAGGAATCCAGTTGCCTTGCTGGTCAACATTCCGTCAGCCATTGGCTTCAATGGGGATTCACAAAAGAACAGCTGAGGAAACATGTCCTCTGCTTCAAAGAGTGTCAGCTGCTCTAGGAGCATTTATTAGCTGGCAGAGTAACCACTGTTTATCCAAGTTCTATAGGGAATATTTAAAAGCTTGAGCAAGATTACCTAACACTTTACAGTGAAGGGCTGAAAGTCTACAACTTATCTCTTATACACCCAAATGATAACTAGACCCAGGAGAAAAGATTGAGATCCTCCCTTACACTAAATGTGCTTTGGTCCCATAAGTGTGTTGCTTTTAGATATAGCTCCTTTTGGTGTCACCCAGAAATCAGTTCCAATGTTTTATGTACAGTCATGTATATCTTCTAAGTCTGAGCTGGATTTTAAAGTCTATTAAACTTGGTGTAAAGTCCCCTAGGAGGCTTACTAATGTTACTCTCTCTAGTGCAATTGTCTAATGTCAAGCAGGGAATACCAGTACATTTCATAACTACTTTAAACACAACACATAAAAGTATAAAATAGCCATAAAATCTCCCATTAAATAAATATCATAAGCTTGTAACATTTCCATGTTTTAACTTACATTTAACAACAACATTTGGACCAATACTTTAACAAAACCATATGCAACTTAAAAAAATTAAAAAGCATAAGCAATTTTAACAGAACTACGAGACAGAGTTATACAAGGCAAAACATGAACAATGGGCAAAGACATCAATGTTCGAAGTACAAAAATTTACTACCTAAGCAAATCCTACTCCAGAATCTGTGAAATAAAAGTGAACTCATACCATTGTAAGCGGCTGAATTAGATATAAATATCATCAGACAGGTCCAGGCCCTCAAGGAGACAAGATGGAAGACAAGGTGACTTTGAAACTTGAAAGAGACAGACACTCCCTATAGGGCAGACTTCAAGACAAAAAAGGAAATAAATATAGCTGCATACTTCCCTAGGGATGGGCATCAGGGATTTACATTCTAAATAGGTATAAATCTCTTTGAAAGAGCCTTAAAGATTCACTAATCCAACCCCGAAGAGGAAGAGACCCTATTCCTATTCATGCCCTTCCCCAATTGGTCCTGGATTTAATCAGTTTTATCTGAGCAACCGTGCTTGTAATCTCATTGGTTGACCATAGTTTTGTCCCACCTCATGCCCACCAAAGGGAGTTCTCATGTTCTCTACACCTTAGACCTGCCTCACCATGTGGTTTTACTCTATAAAAGTGCCTGGAAGAGACAGTTTCCCAGGGACTTCCCACTCGGGGCCCTCCTACTGTCCCTCTCTCAGACAGGAGCTTAGTTTCCTCCCAATAAGTATATTCTGATGAAAACCTCCATTTATTTCTAAAATTATTCGGTTTTAGATAATATAAACTCATTCCAGGTACCTTTCAGGTCAGGAGTTTCAGGTTTTTCCTATATCATTTGGAGGTCATCCACAGAGATCGTTTTTCCCCTATATCAATGCCTCCATCCAATGATCTCAGTGGGTGACCTCCAAATGATTTAGTGGAAAAAATGAAACTCTCAACATCAAAGGTATCTGGGATGAGTTCATGTTCTCTAAAACTGAGCAATGAATTTTAGAAACAAACAGAGGTTATGAGCAGAATATATTTATTGGCAGAAAGAAGGCTTCTGTCTAAGAGAGGGGCAGAAGGGGGACCCAAATGGGTTGTCCTCTGAGGCTTTTGATATTTTACTTAAATAAAGTGAAGTAATGAATAAAACTATACTTGGCCTCACTTCCTTTTCACGCTTTATCATTTGATTTTTTTTCTTCTGCATTGCAGAGAACTGAACCCAGGATCTGAAACATGCTAGACAAGTGCTTTAATGCTGGGCTAACCCCAAACTCTACACTGTACATTTTGATAAGAAATCTGATGTTTTATGTATCATAATTATATTTTACTATGTATATCAAACTTTTTAAACATATGCACAGTAAAAATTTCAAAGAATTTTTATTCATTAGACTTCTGTTCACTTTGTTTTCTTACTAGTACTTGTCAATACTCTTAGCTAGATGTGGTGCTGTTCATTTGTAATCCTAAACCACTTAGGAGGCTGAGCCAGGAGGATCGCCTTGAGTGCAAGGCAGTGCTGGGCTTCTAGTGAGTTCAAAGCAACACTGAACATGTAGCAAAATCTTGGCTCATAAAAAACAACAACAGTAAAGCAAAAGACATAAGATAGCATAACAATCTCAAAGGAAAGAAACTTTTTTTCTGGAAGGCTGTTGCTATTCTGTTTTGTTGAGATTGCTAGAAGGCCACTACCTACTAAAGGTAGTGAAAATATTTCCCTATTTTTGTTCCTCTGGTTGAATTTTACAACCTCTTTGTGATTTGATTATTGAGGATTTATTTTTTATTTATTTTATAACAATAAAGCAATCTACATTTGAGAAATATAGCAAGGTTGAACATACTTGTGGATTTTTAAGAATATTTTGATGAAAAATGAAAGTGACACTTCAGACACCCATAGTAACTAACAGTGCTGTGCCTTAAATATTTGTGCTCATTTATGTGGAACAATTAAGAGACTCATGACCAAAAAATGATGTGGGGACTTTCTGTTGTTGGTTATTTGTTTTGTTTCTTAAGACTCTTAAGAACAAAGAGAAGAAAAACTTCATTTAATAATCTGCACTTATAGTCAAAACAGTATTATATACTTTTACTGATAATAGTGCAATTTTTATCTAATGGAAATAGATCACTTTTAATATAAACCCTGCCTATGTTAAAGAAATTTTTGTGTCTCATTTTTTTCCTTCAACATTAAATAACTTAAAGAAAAATATTTATTTATAAATTACAACCTGAAAAAACATGGAATGTCCTGAAATAATTATCTGATATGGTTGAAGTAACACAATGATAAAACTTACTTGACAATCATGTGATTTAATAGAGTAAAATTTTTGATATGAATTTCAGAGGAAAAGTAAATTTGTGGCTGAGCTAGCCAAATAACTCAGCAGACTAAAGCATTTGTTTAGGCATTTTCAGGGGTGAGGGGTTAGATCCTGAGGCCCACTGTGCTTGCCCTGCCCCTAGGGCATGACGAGACAGTAATTGAAAATGGGCTTGGTGGGGTGCACCTGTAATCTGAGCACATGGGAGGCTATGAACAAGAGGATCACTACAAGTCTGATCTAGTAGTGATTCTTTAGACCCTGTACTAAATACAAAAATAAATAAATAAACAAACAAAATAAATTTGTACTCTGTCCAACATACTGTCAAGCCTTTGAAAACATAATTGCTAGCAATAAAAAAATCTATTAGAATGATAAACAACTTAAAGACATGGTATATAATAATGAACGTGAACAATATCTCTCTAGATTATACTTCTTTCAAGGTTGTGAAGTTATGTTCTTGATTTCATTTTTTCTTTTAATAAGACAGAACAAATGCTGTGTAGTCATGCCATTATTTTGGAGTGTTACATGGAGGTGGACTGCAGAGAGCTCTTTTCAGAGCACTAGATTTCTTTTGCAGACATTCTTAAATGAAGAGTTAATAATCTCTGTGTAGTGACCCTTGTCCTTCCCGGGCAAGTTAGGAACAATGGGACAATCAACCAGAAGCACTGGGATGAGATAAACTACCGTTATAAAACTGATTAACTTTTGTATTTCTTCCTTGTCACAGTAAGTATTCCAGATATATAGAGAACAAAAAGTAAAGATTACAATTTTAGAGGAGTGGTTAAAAATAGCTATTTTCTCTCTTGCAGTGTTATATTAGAATCTGCAGCTAAAGCAAGATAGAAATGTAAAATGTTCTACATCTGCTATCAGTTATTTATACCTCCAACATCTTTAGAGTTGGGTGATATCTACTTATATTCAGTGCAAAAGACTAGCTCATTATGATCATTGCTTGTAATTTAAAAATCACCTTATTTTTCCTTAATATATGAGGCTGTACTTAAGAGAATGACTGACAAAAAGCAATAAGAGAAGTCAGTTTTTCCGCACCAATTAAATTTTCCATGGACTCATGCAGTGACTTTTTTTCCTTAGAGAAAAGCAAATATGAATGGATCATATTGAAAGGTCAATTTATGTTCAGGTGAGACAACTAGGAGAAATACCAGTTAAAGACGTGTTTTCCTATAACTTATGTAAAGAATACGTGCATGCAGAGAATTTTCCATGTATTGCGGTTTGTCATCAATGAGCAGTCTCCTAACCACAATGCATGTTTTGGTATTAGATAGAAATATAATAAGGAATACAACATTCTTATGTACATTTCAGAGTATGATACATATCGGAGTCCAAATTTAGGCAACATGAATGATCACTGAAAATTATCAGGATTAACCAAGACAAAGTACAAAAAATACATATGGTCATTTCCATTGGCCTAAAAGTATAGAAAAGTCTGAATTGTGTTTTTTATGCCACTTTGTTAATAGGAAAGAAGGAATAATGAGAAACAGTCACAAAATTATGAATTTTAATGTCATTAAAATTAAAGTCTAGAGAACTTAAGTGATAGTTGCTTAGAAATGATATAAGTCTGCATGTTTCATGAACAATGCATAGCTTTGTCCATGTATTCACTCATTTTTTCCTATGTTATAGAACCTGAATTTTTCTCTTATAGATACATTTAGATGAGAGGAAAGGGTAAAAAAAATCAATAAAAATTAAGAAATACTGAAATATTATAAAATAACACCAGCAAAGTGATGTAACAATTTAATATAAAATGCCCTTGGAAATATTGGTGGCTCTGGCTGTAAAACAAGAATCAATTTCTTGGGGATAGGGATGTGACTTGGTAGTAGAGTTCTTGTATTTCATGCATAAGTCCTGAGTTTGCTCCATAATACCACACACAGAGAAAGTATCTGCAAGAATCAATGACTTATAACGAACACAGTGTGTAAATCCAGACAAAAGGAAATGGAGTTTGACCTATTAAGGAAACTGGCCATCTTTTGCTTTTCGTGGCAACATGGGCTAATGTTCAAATGCAAATACTCTGTATTCCATTTTCTCCATGTATCTACACTCAGCACTCTCTTCTATGCTTTTATCTAATTCTCAGGCCACAATAGCTTGAAAATTTATCCCCTCAAAAGCCCATCTCTCAAAATCATTCCTTTTCATCCCTCCCTTATTTATATTCTGCAGCGCAAATTTTTATACCTTGATTGCCTGACTTCCTGTCCCAGCTGATATATTGAATTTTTTGGTACCATCTGAGGCTTTCTGTGCTGGTAACATTTATACTACATTTGGCATGACTTTCTCCACACAAATGGCTCTGTGGGCTCAGACACACAGATTGCTCGAGCTCACTGATTGTTCTAGATCCTCTCCACCTTTGCAGAGTGCAATGCGACAATCGTCCTGAACCACTGAGATGAGGTAAACTATTTTAAGAAATAATGTTCTTGTGTGGTACATGGGCCTTAACTTTATCATGTAATTTAATATATGAAAATCAAGGAAAGACAGATGGTAGGAGCCAAAAGAGAATGCAACACTTAATGTATAGCTTATGTTTTAAAATTATGTTTTCATCACTTCTAAGATTTAAGACAAAAGTAACAAAATTAGAGTAAGTGTTTATTATAATATATCATAAAAGTCAAACTGTAGGAAGCTTTGATGGGAATGGAAAAAGCTATAATAATCATCTCTTTAAAGAAAAACCAGGTACACTGGAGTGAGCTTTTGAACATTGGAAAAGTCTCTGTGTATGCTCAATGTAACAAGTATAGCTAGCCAGAAACACATTTTTTTATTATTCAGATTGTTTACTATGCTATAATATTTTAAGAAAATAAATGCATCATAAAGGGCATTGACTCAGAGTTTTATCTTAATTTACACAGAGAATTCAGCAAATATCCCATTCACATGAAAAAGGTACTTATTTAGGAAAAGTCTTGCCAACTAACTAACAAATGCATTAAATAAAAAAAAAAAAAGTAGTTTGTTCAGAGTGAGACCTTATAATTCTGTAACATAGAGTAAAATTCATATAAAATTTTTATTAAATTTTCCATTAAAGTTTAGATAAAAGTAAAATCACATGTTGCATTATGCGTTTAATAAGACATAATACAATTAATTTTTCAAAACAAATAACTGTAAAACTTTTAAAGCAAATGCCTCTCTTGACCTGAATATTTATAATGTAATTTTTTAAAATTTTAACTTAAAGAGTGAAAACAAAAACAAAAGCAAAAACAAATAGCAGATACAAAGACAAAAAAGAGTAACATATAATACATGCAGTGCAAAATTTCAAAAGTAGAATAGAAAATTAATGATGATTGTCGTATTATGTATTTCTGTCTTCAAATCTGTAGCTCAGATTAACAGATGTAGGTATACAAGATCCCTCAAATACTTGAACATTAACACTTGCTTTCAATAAATCCTAACTTTTTCTTGTCCTTTTCACTTTTTATTTTTTAATTTATTTTAAGGAGTGTATAATAATGATTGATGCAACATAGCAATACACGTTCAAAACAAGATGAGAGGCATTCAACCATGATTTTTGTATTGTATACTGCTCTCTTCGATGTAGTTGGTCAGATTGCAACTGTTAGCATGTAGAGTTAGTGAAAGTGAAAATTATAAACATTAAATGCTTCTTTCAAAACACGAATGGAAGCTGGCCAAATAGCTCAGCGGATTAAAACACCTGTTTAGGCAGACACAGGGGCCGGGAGTTTCAAGATCCTTAGGCCTGGGGTGCCGGCTCTGCCCCCAGGGCATGCTGAGACAGCGATTGAGACTGGGCAGTTTAGTGCTGGTTTGTAATCCTAGCTCTTGGAAGGCTGTAAGCAGACGGATCACCAGGAGTTCTATCTAGTACTGAGACCTGTAGAACCTATACAGAAAGAAAATCTTATGGAAATTAGTACTAAAATAATTTCAGCTATCCTGTATATATGCTTACATAATTTTCTCCCTTCATTTTTTCCTTAACTTTTCTCCTTTCCCTCATGTTATTTATTCCTTATGATCAGTTTATTTCCACTTTACTATATCTATTACATCTTTCAAATTTGATTTCTTCTTTCAAGTTCTTACTAGAGACAATATGTTATTTACAGAAGTGGGTTTGCTTTATTTCACTTATTACATCTGTTTACATAAAAGACCTCAAGTTTGACTTTCTTAGAGTTGAGTAATACTCCATTGTGTAAAAATATCACATCTTTTTGAACCATTCCTCAGTGGATGGGTATTTAGGTTATTTCCAAGATTTAGCTAGGACAAATTGTGGTACTATAAACATAGTTACACATCTAACACTATAGTATGATGTTATCAGTTCTTTTGGAAAACTATCCAGACGGGGAATGGCTGGGTTCAATCATATTTTCAATCCTAGTTTCTTGAGGAGTTTCCGCCTGACTTTCACAGTGGTTGCGCAGTATCCACCCCCACCAACCATGGAGAAGGGTCCATTTTCCCCACAACCTCTCCAGCATTTGTTATTGGTTGATTTCTTTATGACAGTCATTCTTTCTGGGGAGAAATGGTATCTCAGTGTTGTTGCAATTTGCATTTCTCAAGTGCTCAATGCTGTGCAACATTTAGTTTACACTTACAAGTGGCCTGATATTTTTTCTTCTTTACATGTATATCCTAGATAAGCATCCTTTGAGTAATTGTTGGTTAAGATTTTTTCCCAATTTGTGGATTGTTGGTGATTTCTTCTATGTACTGAAACTGCTCAATAAGATAAGGCTATTTCATTGCCTACTTTATCTTCCAGTAGATTTAGTATTTCTGCTTTAAGGATTATGCTTCCAATCTGTTTTGACTTTAATCTACTGTATGGTGTTAGGCTAGGATCAAGTTGTAGTTTTTGGCATGTGGAGAGTCAGTTTTTCCAGCAACATTTGTTGATGAGGCTATATTTCTTACAGAGAACATGTCAGGCCTCTTTGTTAAAGATACGGTAGCTTGAGTGTGTTTGTAGCCATATATTTACATCTTCTAATCTGTTCCATTGATCCTCAAGTTCCATTTTTTGCAAGTACTATGTTGATTTTAGCACACAAGCCTTGTGATATAATTTCAAGTCAAATTGTAATGCTTCCTTCCTTGTCTTTGTCACCCACATTTGGCTTTAAAATTCTAGGTCTTTTCTGGTTCCAAATAAAGTTTAGGTATCTTTTCTCTCAATTTTTGAGTTTCATTGATGATATTTTTCATAAGGATTGCACTCAATTTTATATCAATTTTGGGAGTATTGTCATTTTCACAATGTTGGTTCTTCTTTGGCAGGAGCAAAGAGTATCTCTCCATTTTCTGAAATAATCTTTGATCTCTTTTTTTCAGAGTATTATAATTTTCATTATACAGACGCTTTACTTCCTTTTCAGATTAATTCATAAGATTTAATTCTTTGGATGCTAATTTGAAAGGTATTGTTTCTCTACTTTCTCTCTCAGTAAGTTTGTTATCTGGATAGAGGAATAGTACTGATTTTCAGGGTTTTGACTTTGTCCTACTATGTTACTGACTTTATTCATTAATTCTAGGAACTTCTTTTTTTTTCCATTTATTTTTATTTTATTAAAATACAAATGTCAATCAGACAGTTTCAAGACACCTTAACCATACAGAGTCGATGAATTAATACATTGC
>PVKA01013321.1:14866-55392 GCA_004027165.1 Ctenomys sociabilis | reverse complement strand
GACCTTAGAGCCATTAATGCCCACATGTTACCTATGGGCTCCCCTCAACTAGGGCTCCCATCATTGACAGCCATACCCAAAGACTGGCCATGTGCCATAGTTGATATCAAAGATTGTTTCTTCTCCATCCCTCTCCATGATAAAGAAAAATTTGCCTTTACTGTCCCTTTGACCAATCATAGCAGAGCCAACCCTCGATATCAATGGAGGGTCTTACCCCAAGGCATGAAAAATAGCCTACTATATGTCAAACCTATGTGGCTTCCGCCTTAACGCCCCTAAGAACAGCCTTCTTTATCATCCACTACATGGACGATATACTCATATCCCACAAAGAACAAGCCACATTGCAAGAGGGCTTACAACATTTAATTAAAAACCTCCAATCCATAGGACTAAAAATAAAAACACAAAAGGTCCAACTGGCTCCACCATATCACTTCCTTGGAGCCCATATAACCTCACACATTACTCCTTCCATACCACGTCTAGAAAACCACACAAGTTACCCCTCCTCACTGAACTACAACAACTATGCGGGAATATCAATTGGATCCGCCCATACATTCCCATAACAAAATATGATCTCCAGCCCTTATTTGACCTCCTCAAAATACAACCACCACTAGACCCCGGTATGCGTATCATTCTTACAGAAAAAGCTAAACAAGCCATACAACAGGTCTCAAAGGCCATACAAGAGGCCTCTTCTAATAGAATTGATCCCTCAAAGCCTATCTTAGGACTGGTCCTCAATACTCCAGGAGTCCCCTGTGGACTACTCTACCAAGATGGTCCCCTTCAGTGGACCCACCTTTCTGGTTCCAGATTATGTAAATTAACACCCCAAATCGACAACTTCATAAAAATTGCCCAAAAGCTCATAGATTTAAGCCGAATAACATATGCCAAAGACCCTTCCACGATCATTTGGCCCTTGTCTCCACATGATGCCATGACTCTTTATGAAACCAATCATACCTTCCAAATTATGATGACCAGGTACCGTGGACAATTCGATAATCATTACCCTCATGATAAAATTTGAAGGGCCTCAAATTATTGCCCTTCAAGTCTGGCCACGCCCACCTTTCAGGTACCCCCCTTAGAGGAGCCTTAACGGCTTTTACAGACGCCTCAAAAACAGCCTTTGGCTTCATTGTCTATAAGCCCTACTTCTCATCACATACCTCACAAAACTTCACCAATGAGGGCTCTGTCCAATACGGAGAGCTCATGGCTCTCATAGCCCTCCTACAAACATACCCTAACCAACCGATTACTATATTTTCAGACAGATATACTCAAAGAGCTAAAATCATTGCTTTCGCCTCTTTCTTCCCAGAGTCAACTCCACTAGATAAAGCCCCAATAACACTCAAAAACACACTTGAACATAGATACACCCCATGGTATATAACACACATAAGGAGCCATTCAGGACTTCCTGGGCCCCTAACCCTTGGGAACCAACAAACAGACACACTCGTATCTACCTATATCCTACAAACCCTCAGCACAACCAAATTGAACAAGCTAAAACCTTACATTCTAAATTCCACTTCTCTGCCAAATCACTGAAACATCTCCTCCCAGACTTAACCTGGGATGTCTGTAAACACCTTGTACGCACATGCAGAACATGTGCCCCTTTTCTTCACCTAGGGTCTCTCTTCCCTCAAGGAGTAAATCCTTGAGGGCTCAAGCCAAACAGCCGATGGCAAATGGACACCACCCATGTTCCACAATTTGGTAAATTAAAATATGTTCATGTCATCAAGGATACCTATTCAGGAGCCATACACGCCATGGCCCTTACAGGAGAGAAGGCAACCCATGTCATCCATACCCTCCACCAAGCCATTCTTATGCTAGGTGTCCCATGGGACATTAAAACAGATAACGGCCCAGCCTACACCAGTAAAACCTTTCAAACCTTTCTACAGATGTACAATATTACACATCATACTGGAATACCATATAACCCACAGGGACAAGCCATCATTGAACACACACACCACCAATTCAAACAATTAATAATAAAAGAGGGAGAATTATACCCTCAAAGCACACCACATGAAAAACTCACCAATGCCCTCATACATCTGAACTACTTTCGCTTTGATCATCAAGGCCTAACCCCCATCCATAAACACTGGGGAGGCATATCCCCGCCACCCACACCCACACCATTGGTATATTGGCGTGACCCAGCCACCCAACAATGGAAGGGCCCCCATCCCCTACTAACCCAGGGGCGAGGTTTTGCCTGTGTCTTTCCGGATACAGAACCACAACCCATCTGGATACCTGCCAGACTCACCAAACCAGCCACCCAAGATGGAGATCAAATGCCTAACTGCCAAGATCAACAAGATGTCCCTGACACGACCCAGGCGAAAGAGGGGACGACGAGGAACCAAAAAACATCACAAAACAACTTAATGCCGACCTGTCCCACTTAGAGACTATCGAAGTTCCCACATTACCCACTACCTTTTTCAACGACCTCCTCCAAAAAATAACTTCCTTCTTCTCTCTTTCCTCCCTTCTCACCTATGGCGTTCTCGCGCTCCTGTTTCTTATCAAAAAACTCTGCTCATCCCTCGATGCCACCCGTAAACAACAAAAACTAATTGCTCTAGCGGCTCTAAATATAAAAAGTGGGGGAATTGAAGGGAGAAACGCAGAGGTCTGGCTCGCCCAGGTAGCTGACACTCAGGTGTAGACAAATTTGGCTCCCCGAGGTGGCGCACCAAAAGGCTGAGACTCCTCTGCTTGATCTCCCGGAAGTCCCCTGACCCTTGAACTGTGTCACAGGATGCCTACACTCCTATCACAACACTCCACATAACCTTCTTCACCCTTCAGATCCACCCCCTCACCTCCCTATATGTACACCTGCACTTCCGCAATAAAGTAGATCTGCGCCATCAGCCTGTCTCCGCGATCATCAGTCGCATTGTCTCTTCCCTGCTGTGAGGCCCGCGGCCTCACTTCTTGAATGTATAAGCTCTATATTAACCATCTGCAGTCAAAACTAGTTATCTTGAACTCTTTCGTTTTCTTTCCAGCCCATTGTAATTCAAAGAAAGAATAAGGACTTTCTACAGGTGACTCATCTGCTCACCAACTTTAACTGTGGATTTCTTGCAATATTCATCCTAAACAATGTGATTATATTTGATCTGTCATTTACTTACTCTAAGAACTCTGCGCTTTTTGACAGCATGGACTGGAGAATCAATTTCACTGCTTTTCTGATCCTAAAATGAATAAATAAATAAACAGATTAAGTAAAAGGTAACACAAAGTCCTCAAGAAGAAAACTGGCTTTTACAAGATTACATTACAGAATTACAATGGCTTTCACAGGATTGAGATGTAATGACTGACTCACCTCAGGAGATTTTAGAACATTTCCTTTTCGCTTTTTACGTCTTCTTAGAAAAAACTCATCTTCACTTTCACTATTTATTGATAATTGTTCACCTATGATTTAAATAAACCTGGTCAGTAGAACAGAATGCAAAATGTAATTTTTTATTAGACTGTGACTCTAGAATTCATCCTAAATCTATTAATCTTCATGCATTTTTCCCTTTATTCATCTTCAGGGCTAAAGATTAAGTCATGAGTATGCATGCTAAAAAATAATATATTAAAAAGATTTTTATTTTCATGTGTATGTATGTGTACATATTTTCGTGTCTTCACAAGACCCTCGAATAGAGCACTGGAGACTCTGTGATGGTTTTCAGATTTGTATTAATTTTATTGAGAAACAAATAGCAATGAGACAGTTTCAAAACAGGTTAGTAGGACAGTTATAATAATTAATACAAGGGGCTGGGGAGATGGCTCAGGGGAACAAGTGCTACCCTGGCAAGTGCAAGGGCCTGCATATTATTGTTTTCATAGTAGTTATTCACTGCACAAGATGCAGACATGATATCCTGTCCAAACACTATTAGTACAAATCTTTCTTCTCACTGAATTAGGAGAAAGCAGCTGTATATCTATCCTAACTATTTTGTATATACAGATACAAGATGGTTCTTCATTTAAATCTCCTTTTTTTGTTTAGTTTTGTCAGAGATTGGTATTCCGTTGCCATTTAAATATTATAGATGCATGAATTCAGCAAAATAATCCAATATAGTCCAGTAGTCCATAATAGTAGTGGGTTATCCATAGGACTGGCAATGTCAGAAGTTGTTGACTTGAGCCTTTTACAGCTCAGCATATTAATATGGCTTTGATAATTTTCCCTTTACATGGCAGATCGCAATTCCTCTCCCCTCAGTGCAAATCAGATTTAGTGGAGTCATATTTACAAATCTGCATCCCAAAGGCAATGTGGTCTCCCCTTTGCTCTTCTTCTAGTAAGGGCTGCACTGGGACAGCAAAGGTTTTCCCCTCTGTCTAGGCCCAGATGGGCCTAGACCTCCCAGGCTCAAGCAATCCTTGCACTCCAGCTTCCCAAGCAGCTGAGTCTGCAGACACAGGGCACCATCCCCAGCTACTAAATGCTATGCTCTGAGAATATCAAGCAACTCTATGCAGAAAGTTACTCGAGGGCAAGAAACTGAGGCCTTCTGCCAGACCTCTTACAAATAAACCATCTTAAAGCAGATCTAGTCAATGTCTTGACTATAGCCGGAGCCACCCACAGCTAAGCTACAACTGAATTCCTGCTCATAAAACACTTAAAAAAAAAAGTTTTTGTTTAAACTTATTACATTTTTGGAGAAGTTATTTACAGTATATAATAATAGGTAAATAGTATAGGTTTCAGCACCTAGAAATTGGGAGAAGCCATGTCAAAACACTAAACTGCATAAGGAGGTTTAGAGCCAGATAGGGGTTAGACACAGAGGACTTTTGGGAGGTTTTGTGGGAGCTTCAAGTGCTTCAAAACAAAAACTGTAGGAGGCCTTAGGCCCACTGAGGATACAGGTCAGTGCTTAAAGGAAAAGCCTCCTTAGGAACTGAAAGAAAGGAAATCCTCTGGAAACTTTCAAATGATGCATCAACACTGCAGTTAATATGTAGTAGAAAGTTCACCTAATGAACATGAGCTGAGCTAGCCAAGGGGACTTTCAGACAGACTGTTGAAGGTTCCAGCTGCTCCTTCTTGCTGAGAAAAAGAGCAATCAAAGGAAAGATTATTAAAAATAAAACAGTTGGACCTTGGTGGTTTTGAAAATGCACAGCCTCCTCAGGTGGCAAGTAATGCTAAACTTAAGAAATCTATGTAAAGGTCAAATTTAGAGGACCGCCAGGAAAATGTTATGAAGCTTGAGAATATAATTGAAAATGCTGTTAACACCTCAGAAGGAGTAAAGGTGGAGCCTCAGCATACTACTGAGTCAGACAAAAGGCCCCTAAGTATTCTAAGCAGGACTCTGGAAGACCCTCTCCAGAGATCTCTAGGAATTATCTCCAAGTGTCTGTAAAGTCCAAAGCAGAAAAGGATCCCCCCTCAAAGACTTATAAGTGTAGACAGTGACTAATGGAAAGATTTTGGAAAGCTCCATAAAGATTTATCATAATTATAATATTGGGGAAAATGTAGCCATTTACAAACAAAAGGAGTAGACAGTACAAACTGAAGAGAAGCCTTTGAACCTCCAAACGTGTACCAAAAGAAAGCAGGCTCAGAAAACTCCTAAAAGGTGCTTGCTTGTCAGGATAACATACCAAGCAGCTAAAGAATGGACGGGAGGAGCAAGGATCACAGAGAACATCACCAGGATTCAAACCCTACTGAAGCAGCTACCAGCCTCAGCTCCACCAGATTTGAGAATTACTATGGATAAGTGCATCCTGGGTAGGTAGGGCGAGTGCATCCTGGGTTCCACCCACCACTCCTCCACCCCACTGACTCTCCCTGCCCAATCAACCTTTCCACCATGCTAGTTAAATCCCAGCCATAGGTGCGTGAGCGATCTCAAGCCAGAACCACCAGCTATGCAACTCTTCAACCCCTGACCATAAGAAACTGAGATAAATGCTATGGTAAGCCACCAAGTCTCAAGGTATTTTGTTACATAGCACTTGATTAGACATATGCATACAACGAATTTCTCCTCATATTCTCTGGTATTAAGACATTTACCCAGACAAGTAAACTGGAATGATTACTTTTTTGTAGGTAATTCAATTAGATTTTTTTTCTTTTTTCATTATACTGCAGATTTAAATGAAGAGCTCAGTTACAGTAACCAACCCATTTCATGAGGTTTCCTTTCTAATTGCTTTAGTACTTATTGTTTAAATTCTTTCATAAAATGATTGTGGTAAGCGCTCTTAAATTTGTTCTTTGAATTAGATGGAATAAAGTACTAAATATTTTCTAATGTATGTGTTCAATATTATAATGCATTTTAATAGTTATATGCAACACTATAAAAAGCTTTTTAATTTTATTTCAAACAGAAAAAAAAAAGGTTTTAATAATGCAGATATGACAAGGAGAAAAAAGACTTCACCCATTAACACAGACAATACTGCCTAGATTTTTTTTTCCCTTGTAGCACTGAAATTCAGGACCTCGCACTTGCCAGGCAGGCACATAGTGCTGCTGATCTATATCCCCAGCGCAGGATGAATTTATTTTTTGTGGTTGTATGTTGCCTCTGAGCCTTGAAAATTTGGTTTGAGGTCTGGGGATATATAGCTCAGCAGCATAAGCGCCTGCCCAGCACGTGCAAGGTACCAAACCCCACTACAGCAGGAATTACAAAAAAAAAAGAAAGACATCACAGCACATCCCAAATTATGGAGAATAGTCACACTATTAATTTTAAAATCAAACTTATTTCTAGAATTTACTTTAAATGTGCTTTCATTTTAAATGAAATATTCATGAATCACAACCTCAACACTAATGAGAACAGCCTAAAGATAAGATTTATGGGGAAGCCAGCCCATAAATGGTAGCACATGCTTGTAATCCAAGCACTTGGGAGGCTGAGGCAGGAAGATCACTACAAGTCTGAGGCCAGCCTGTGCTACACATTGAGCACAAAGCCAGCCTGGAATGCATAGCAAGACCCGTCTCAAAAAGACAAAAACAGATTTATAAGAAAAATTCTCATTTTATCCTACCACTTCTCTTTTCAGTCATAAGTAATAAAAGTCATTATGTACCAAATAAAATTGTCTTTAGAGTCGAGAATGCAGAATTTAGAGGATATTGGTATCATTTTAATACCAAACAGCTGTTAGCATTGTGTCTTCTAGCTTTTCTGTAAATATAAAGACTGAATACAGACCTCTGGATGTCTGGAATTTTATGGTCTGCCCTATGATCTTATTTCTCAAATATTTTATTAGCTAAATACTCTACTTCAAGCTATGTTCCAAAAATCTTATATCTTTTCCCCTTTACCTTTGTTTTACCACTTTATAACATCAAAATTATTTTCATTATGTATATGAATTATAAATATTCTTGTGTAGCTCAAACAAAAATCAGCGTACTGTTTCTATAAAGTTTTTCCACAGTAACTCAAAATCTCACCATCTTGTCCATTCTAGAGCAGCCACTGTCCTTCAGTTGGTAATCATTTCCACCCCTTCCTGGCATTTTCCAAATGTATGTCATATAAAGGTTGTGTTTTATAACCAAGGAGCAGGGCTAAATTTATATCTCTTTGTATACTTTGTAATGTCAGCATAATACATTTGCCATGTCTCTTAGATTAACATTTTAATCAGTGAGCATCAATTTAAGGAAAATATATATCGATTTTCTAATTTACCACACACATCTCATATCATATACTAAGAAATTAAATCTGGAAAAATTACACATTTGGGTTCTTTCTTTCTTTCCTTTTGGTACCCAGCACCGAATTCAGGACCTTGCACTTGTCAGGTAGACAATTATGCTGCTGAGCTATATTTCTTTAATGTGCTGAGCTAACTGGCTGGATGAGCTGTATTTCTGGCCCACAATTACACATTTCTAAGGTAATTCCATAAAGACTTACGTATTTCTTAAAGATGAAATCTTACCTTCAGCAGAATGGCAGGACTGATGCCAACAGGCTTGGTCATTGCTACTAGCCTTTTGTAGAGAAAACCTGGAATCGTTAAAAGTTGAATCCAATGTTTCTTTAAACTTCTGTTGATTTTTTTTCTTACTAGAATCTGGTGTCTTGAATATTTTCTTTCTTACATTAGAAAGTGAGTTCAATCTGCTTAATATAGAAAGGGGTGTGCTCGTAGCTTTTTTTCTTACTGGCAAAGAAAACTGAGAAAAACCAGGAGATACAAATTCTTTCATTTTTGTTGCACTTGGTGGATAATGTTCAAAATTTGGACTCTGCATCTCTTTACTGGATGGGACAGGTATGGTTTCACTTGTATAATCTGTAACATGATCGCTTGATTGATTTAAAACATTATTTTCAACCTTTAGCTTATCATCTAAATACTTTCCAGACTGATCATTCAGAAGTCTACTCTTATTTGTATCTGATGTATGTCCTAATATTTCATCATCAGAATCTGAACAAAATCCTAAATCAAAGGTAACAGAAAATAAATCCCTAGAGGAATCAAAACCATATTCATCAGGCTTCAGTTTTTCTTCAAGTGCATCTTTCAAATCTGCGTGCAATGCGCAATTACTAGCAGCATGAGTTGCTTGACCTTGCGGTTCAGAATCATCATCCAACAAAAGTTCATCAGAAATTATGAAGTGAGAGACTGGAGCCATTTCACTCAGCAGAGTTTTGTCTGATATAGCAAGAGATCTGCAATTACTTTTCAAAGGAGAAGGGCTCACATCATTAAATTCTTCATTAAAATCTTCAAACAGTAGTAAGCTCTCATTCTGATCAGTAGGCAATATTGGGAAATCATTGTTATCAACATCGTGATTGCTTTTGTCAACTGAATTCCTTGAATAATCTGTGTGAATCTGACCACAATTGTCAGATGATAAATTTTCATTTTTATTATTCTCATGTACTTTGTCATCCCTGTCAATTAAGTATGGCTCAGCAGAATTGTTATCATTGTTTGCATCAAAGAGACAGCTTCTTTCTGACGGCTGATTAATAATTTTAAGTTCTGTTGCGAATTCTAAATTCTGTTGCGAATCCAAAGCTGAATATGACATCAAAGAGGTAGATTTACAATTTTCAAGCCTCACAATTTCATATTCTAAGTCCAAGAGTCTACTGAGAGGTGGAGGAGAATGAGACAAAAATCTCTCTACATTAGCTAGAACCTCATTTGTCAACGTGTGACAATGAAATTCATCATCTATTCTAGATACATACAGCTCTTCCTCCAATGGAAGAAATAAGCTGGATAAAACAGATTGCTTATCCCCTAAGCTGCCATAACCAGAACTTAAAAAATTTCCAACAACTGAATTAATCAGTTTATCTGTAAGCTGGGCCTCTGTTAGTGATACATCTGGCTGGTTAATAACCTCTTCATTAACAGTACATGTGGCAGCAGCTCCAGTTCTATCTGACGACCCTGCATCATCTGGTAAATCCACATGAAAACCGGGTTCGAAAGGAAAATTTGTGTCAGTATTTAAAAAATCTGTATTGCCATTATTTTCTTGATGGGGCTGGTCCACTTTCATTTCTTTACAAGTTGTTTTCATTAGGGACACAGTAGGTCTGATGTGTGTTGGTTTAAAACTTTCAGCACATTCTTCATCAGACTCTATCACTGAGAATGAATGGGCTTGATTGATATTCTTCATCAACGAAGCTTTCTTGCGAGTTCGGATATCCCTGGCAGGATTCTCAGCAGTGCTCACTGCTGAGCCAATGTCTTCCATTTCTAAGTATGACTTCATTTCCAGATCATAGCTGCATTCACCCTATAATTAAGGAACACGTAAAACCACATGAAGACAAAACAAAACAAAGCAAAGAGACAATTCTTTGCTTTGCTTTCTTTTTTGGTAATTGCGGTGGGAACAAACCCATGAGCCTATCTGTGGGCTCAGTAACAAAAAAAAAAAAAATTCTAAGAGATGAACTTCTATGTTAAAACATTTTCTAGCCAGGCAGGGTGGTGCACACCTGCAATTCCAGCACTCAGGAGGCTGAAGCAAGAGGATCACTGAGAATTTTGAGACCAGCCTGGACTGCACAGTGAGACCCTATCTCAAAAAAAAAAAAATTTTCCTAAATAGTATCATGTGGCCAGAAGGCCTGCAATGGAGCATGGGAAATAGCAGTAATGCAGTAAATATATGATAATTTAATGGCACCTGTTCTGTTGGGTTTTACAACTAACAGTTTATTTGCATGTACCCATAAACAATAAAAAGTTACAATTTATTGAACAATGTACTAGTTCCCATTCTAAGTCCCTTAAAGGTATTAAGTCATTTAATTTTTAGAACAATTCCTTGAAGTAGGTATTAACATTAATGATTTTATGGGGGCCAGGGAGATGGCTCAATAGAATAAGTGCTTGCCTGGCAAGTACAAGGGCCTGAGTTCAATCCCCAGTTCCGCCAAAAAAAATAAATAAAAAATAAAATTAAAAAATTATTTTATGCATGAAACTGAGGGATACATAGATTAAATAATTTGCAAACATACAATTAGTAAGAATTAGAATTCCAATCCAGGCATTATGGATTTCATACTCATAAACAGTTTAGTATTTTGACTCTCTTAAAGAAAATAAGAAACTGACCAAGAAATTGTTAATTCCCTAAACTATCACTAGAATACAAGAGATATCTAATGATCTATATGATAGCCAATATTTCAATAAATCCCAATATAATAAGTACCCTAAATTAGCTTAACAAATAGCTTATACAAATCATTAAATATTAAAATTTTACCCTGACCTAAAATTTGTATATATAAATTTAGTAATATATATATATATATATATATATATATATATATACATAAAATGCATTTGGTTGCTGCAAGGTCTCACTATGCAGCTTGGACTCATAGTAATCCTCCTGTTTTCAGTCTCCCCAGTGCTGGGATTACAGGCGTGTGCCATCACCACCAAGCCTGGACTCTGGCCCGCTCAGCTCACCCTGGGGGCAGGGCCAGTGCATGGTGCTGGGGATCAAACCCCAGTCCCTGAGCTTGTGTAAGTTTGTATAAACAAGCGCTTTAGTCTGCTGAGCTACATCATCCACCCCAGATTATATTCTTCTAATCAATTAAGTCTATTTTTTCCTAAGAAAACTGAGTCCTTTATTGGAATCACCAGGAGCTATAGAGGAAAACAAAATATTTTTAGTTATTATTATTCATAATACTTTAGTTATGTCTTCAAATTAAAGAAAAACAGAGGACAAGTATGACAGTACCCTTATACCACCAAGAGAAGGTTCCCATAAACTCTACCTCTTCGTGTCTCATCCGTTCTATCATTTGCATAACGCTTACAAAATGGTGGCAGCGCTCTGAATGGTCAACGCAGTGGACGGGCAAGGGATGGTCCTGCCACACCCTCCATTCTGTGAGAGACAGCTGATGGATTCCAGGGCTTGTTTCTTGAATCTTGATTAAAGATTTTAAAACAATAAAAGTGATAAGTTCAGATATACTCACTGAAATTTCATAAACTGGTTTTAAAAACACTAAAAGGTTTTAGATAATAACCCTAACACAAATAACTTGAATTCATGCAGGTGGTGTCAACTGAAATCCCAGAAAAAAGAAAATTTTATGAAGTACCAAGATGCCTTTTTAAATATATTCTAAGATAACTATTTCACGACCTTTTTTTTGCTGGCTCAGCCCACCCTGAGGGCAGGGCTGGCATGGCATGGGGCGCCCCGCACCTGCCTATGCTCGCATAGCAGGTGCTCTGGACCACTGAGCAGCTACCCTGCCAGCCCTGCTCCACTACTTTTCACTTGACCATATTCCTATTTTATAGTTCCACTAAAGAACTACTTAAGAAACAGATTCTAAACTCCAGCGAAGAGGCACCATAATCCCTAGTGATACTGATCGCTAGTGCTCATGCCGGCTGCCATTCCCCAATCTCCCTGTTAGGCATTAAAATTTAAAAATTCAAACACTCATAATCTCTAAAAATCCTTCCAAAGAAATCACTTCAGATATAGTCCCTCCAGCTCCCTCTGAACATCTGCAGCTCCTCTCAGTTCTCTTGACTTGCAGTAGGCTAACAATCAGCTGCTTGTTTTGGAGGTGCTGGTGCCATGGATCAAACTCAGGCATCCCTGCGTGCTACTAAGTGCCTACCACTGAGCATCATAGCCTGCACCAGCGCAACAATAATTTGTTCATTTAAAAAAAAAATGCAATTTTAAGTTTTAAATATTATCTTAAAACAAAACAAAACCAGTTTGTACAAAAAAAAACACATGACAACATAATTGTTACTAAAATATAAAAGGAATCTGAAAACATATCAGGGGGATAGCCAGGCAAACTATGAAGATTACAGATGAAGAGCTACTATGTAAGATTGAGTCTATTTAGAAATGCTTATACTGTTTGGCTAGCTAAAAAGTTTTCCCACTCTGTGGGTTGTCTTCACTCTATTAGTAATTTCTTTTGCTAAGAAAAAGCTTTTCAACAAGCTAAGATACTACTTATTGATTCTTTGCAGTATTTCTCATGTAATCAAGATTTTCATGATGTCTCTGCTTATATCTTTGTAAGTATTCTACCTATTCTGTCTTCCAGAAGATTTAGTATTTCTATTTTAGTATTTAGATCTCTGATCCATTTCAATTTTAATTTAGTGCATGGTAAGAGACACGAGTCTAGTAAAATCAGAGAGAGATTGGCAAATAAATATATGAGAAAATGTTCAATATCGTTGGTCAGTGAAGAGATGCAAATTAAAATTAACACTGAGGCACTATGAGTTCAAGCTACCTAGTGAAACCCTATACCAAAATGAATAATTAAAAAAAAACAGGGGCTGGGGAGATGGCTCAGTGGATAAGTGCTTCCCTGGCAAGAGCAAGGGCTTGAGTTCAATCCGCAGTTCTGCCAAAAAAAAGAAAAAACATTGAGGGGGCCTGCCGGCTGCTGGTTAGCTCAGTTGTTTAAGCACCTGCTTATGCAAATGCAGTCAGGTGCAGGATACCGTGTGGTTCAATCCCCAGCTCCACATGCCTTACCAGCCCTGAGGATAACCCATTATGAACTACTGGACTATATTGGATTACTTTGTTGAATTCACACACCTACAATATTTGATTGGCAATGGAATACTCATCTCTGACAAAAGTAAACAAAAGGGGGGTATAAATGAAGGAGCATTTTGTAGTGAAAAAATATATATATATTTATATATGTATATATACATATATTTATCTGTATATACAAAAAAGGATAGGTATACAGCTACTTTCTCTTAGTTCAATGAGATTTGTACTAATAGTGTTTTGACAAGATATCATGTCTGCATCGTGAACTATGAATAACTACTATGAAGACAACAATATGTAATGTATTATTAGCTTTTTTTTTTTCCTAGTACTGGGGATTGAACTCAGGACTATGTGTTTGACAGGCAGGTGCCTATGCTACTGAGCTAGCCCTTGTATTAATTATTGTAACTGCCCTAATAACCTGTTTTGAAACTGTCTCAATGCTATTTCTTTCTTTCTTTTCTTTTTTTTTGGTGGAACCAGGGATTGAACTTAGACCCTAGCATTTGCCAGGCAAGCATTTATTCTACTGAGCCATCTCCCTGGCCCCAGTATTTCTTTCTCAATAAAATTAATATTAAAAAAGCACTGAGATTCCATCTCACCACAGAAAGAATGGCTGTCATCAAGAAGTCAACCAAAAACAAGTGCTAGAAGGAATGTGGGGAAAAAGGAACCCTTCTGCACTGTTGGTGGGAATACAGACTACTGTGCAAATAAATCAGTGTGGAGAGTCCTCTAAACAAACTAGGATTAACAGTCCACTCATATCAGCTGCTGCCCTCTTGGCTATTTTTCCAGAAGAATTAAAAACTCCACACCACAGCAAGACATGTGCACCTATGCTGATGGCACCACAGTTCATAATAATTAAATCTTGGAAACAGCCCAAATTCCCATCAATTCTTCTTCTTCAATCCATCAACAAAGGAATGGATAAAGAAAGTGTCATTTTTTATATAACATAGAACTACTATTCAGCCACGAAGAAGGGCTAGGTAAATGGATGCACTTTGATACCTTCCTCTTCAGCAAAATAAACTGGATCTGCAAGTGTAAATACAACAGTGTTTCTGTGGTATGAGAAACTGAAGGGCAAAATGTATAATAGGTGCTGTGAAAGAGGAAGAAATTGTTCAGAAGAAAGGAGAAGTAGGGAGGGGAAAAGGGGAAAGGATGGAAAAATTTTTTAAAAAGGATAAAATGGAAACAAAGCTTTATAAATAAGGAGGGGAAGGGCGTTGAAGGGAAGGAAGGGAACTGAAAAAAGGAAGAGCAACTAGGCTCACACACAGGCACACACTGCCTATGAGGGACGTGATCAACATGTACATCTATTTTTTTAATGTATTTAGGACAAGATCTCACATAGATCAGACTCCTACTCCTCCTTCTATTTTCAACCTCCCAAGCGCTGGGATTATAGGCATGTACCACTACGCCTAATCTCAAAGGTAGTCTCAGCAAGGTAGTCTCAGCATACCCCGGGGGTTGGGGCTGGCTGGTCCCCACCCACCTTAATCTGATGAGCTATCTGGCCAGCCCCATACATCTAAATTGTAACATAATAAAAAAATAAAAATAGAAGCCTGGCGTGGTGGCGCAGGCCTGTAATCCCAGCACTCGGGAGGCTGAGGCAGGAGGATTGTTGTGAGTTCGAGACCAGCCTGAGCTACAAAGTGAGCTTAAGGCCCTCTGAACTGCATAGTGAGACCCTGTCTCAAAAAGACAAAAAAAAAAAAAAAAAAACCATAAAAAAATAAAAATAAAAAACATACTTTTACTTTTGAAAGAAAATAAATCTGACATTTCTTCCACAAAGCATGTTCAGTCTTTAACCTGCTCTGCTCAAAAGTCTAGCTGAGGGCACTGCGTGTTCTAAGCACTGAGTGTACAGCAAGAAATTAATGAACTGTGTTCATGAAAAAAAGCCAAGCTGACACTTCCAATAACAAACACCTCCCACACCTTCCGAAGTGACCACATGATCACTGTAAAGACAGTCTAAAAACACAGTCAACTTACTGGTGCACTTTCTGCTTCTTGTAAAGACGGAAAATGAACTGGAGGCAAAGTGATCTCCTTAATTGTATCACTGTTTCTTAATCTATAGAGTCTGTTCCATGATTTAAATTCTTCTTCTGTTAAGAACCAATTCTCACTTGAGTTATTTTGTCTCACACCTGTAATTTGAAGAAAAAAAAATGAAAAGTTTAAAAAATATTCAAGGGAATTATATACACAACACCTCAAACTCTGGGTTTGTTTCTGAGCCTATTCACTTCTGCTAAACCAATTATTCCAATTCTTAATACCAGTATTTGGTATTTAAAATCACTTTATGTTGCCACTTCCTGGTTCTACCAACCTCCTTAGCTTCACTCACCTCTGTCAAAGCAGCTCTCTCTGTGGGGCCAACCTTGAGTAGATGGAGCTCGCTGAGCTCTTAGACCTGGCTTCTTTTGCACTCTTAAGACCTGATAAAAAATTCCCAAGGAACAAGGCCAGCTTGGGGCACAGATCTGTAATCCCAGCCATTTGAGAGGCTGCGGCCTACAGATCACACACTTGAGCCCAGCCTGGGCAGCACTGACCTAGCAAGGACCTGCCTCAGCACCACAAAAACACTGGACATGGAGTTTCATTCCTTCTTCTTTCCACACTTTCCTTCCTCCTCCGGGTTGCCAGGCTATCTTCAATTTTCCCCAACATCAGGGTCTCTTTTTTGTTGTCTGGGATTTTTTTTCTTCTACGGGGAGGTGAAGGAGAGTATGGGAGTGTGGTGCATGTTCTGGGTTCTGAGTCTAGGGGCACCCTGTCACTGAGCTATACTCCCAGCCTCTCAGTTCCAAATTTGGAGACAGGACTTCAGCACACTGCCTGGGCTGGCTTCAGCATTCCCATCCTTCTGCTTCAGCCTCTTGAGTACCTACTTCAGGCCTGCACCAACAAGCCCAGCTGTCACAGGGCTTTCTAACCCTGGGCTCACACTATCTCCTTCCTTTTACTACAACAATTTCTTACCCTTCTCAAGACTGCACCCAAAAACAAAAATAAAACCAAAGACAGCACCCAGCACATCTTAGAACATATAATGAAGTTTGCAAAGGAGAAATGTTATTATCAAGTTAGGATATGCCAACTTAGAACAGGGGAAGAAAATGTGAAAAATGCAACCCTGTTTACTTACCATTCCAGGAGGAAGGGAGAGATGACCTGCGCTTCCCACTCCGAGAAGGATTCTCAGGCTCGTAGACACTGTGGGTGATGAACATCTTGTGCAGTTCTGGACTGACGCCAGCAGGAACCATGCGGGGGCTTCTTTGATAAAAATGAAGGACTTGTTTGCTACCTGAAATGGCTTTATAAATAGCTCTTTTGTTGGACTGACTCTGATTATAAGTCTATAAAAACAGATACAAAAGCTCTAATTACATCATTTCTGTAATTATCATTTAGTCATAAAAAGCAATTATTGCACTAGTTTGGATTCACTATATAACAGAAAATCAAACCAATTTTCTTGCATGCTTAAATAGAATTCCTATTTTTTTCCTTTTTTAAAAAATTTTTTTCAAAAAGTGAACTGTTAGAGAAAGCTTTCTTTACTATCCTTTTTCTTTCTTTTTTTCGGGGGGCACCAGAAATTGAACTCTGGACCTTGCACTTCCCAGACAGGCACTTCCCTGGACTTAAATAAATCTTTGATGCAAAGCCATTTTTAAATCAATTATCATGAAAGCTTATCTTAGCAACTACAATGCACAAAGAAAATCTATTTTCTATTTATTACCTTGCTGCTTTGACTAAGACTGACACTTACAGATAGTGTAAAGTCATGCCTACACCAACAAGAACAATTGCTACAAGAACAATTTCTTACCCTAGAAAAATTTTTGTGTTTTTCTTTCTTTATAGCACTGGGAATTGAACATAGCACCTCCACATTTAGCTACAGCCCTGGTATTTTTTACACATTTTATACTGAGGGCCAAGGATATAGCTCAGTGGCACAAGCACCTGCCTGGCAAATGCAAGGTCCTGAGTTTGATCCCTAACACCAAAAAAAAAAAAAAAAAAAAAAAAAAAATTATATTGAGACCAACATTTGACTAAATTGCCCAGACTGGATCAAACATGTGACTCTCCTGCCTCTACTTCCTAGAGTCCAGAGATTACAGGCATGTGCCTGGCTGGCATTAAATTTTGTCTTTTTAAATTACATTTTTTATTTCAATTTCTTCATCTCTTTCTGTTTCTACTTTTTTCAATTCATGCAGCAAAGCATGATTATCTTTACAAAGTACTGACTTGGCTAAATAACGAATCTGAAGCACTTAAAATATTGCATATGGGGCTAGGGAGATAGCTCAGTGGTTTAAGTGCCTGCCTGGCGAGCCAAAAGACCTGAGTTCAATCCCCAGTACCTCATGCCATGCCAGTCTGGAAACTGGGTGTGATAGCACATGCATGCAATTCCAACATTGGTAAGGCTGAGATAGGAAAATGACTGAGTCTGAGCTATGAGACCCTGTATCATATAAAATAAATAACTTTTTTTCAAAAAAAAAAAAAATTACAGGGGCCAGAGAGATGGCTCAGTAGAATAAGCACTTCCCTGGCAAGTGCAAGGGCCTGAGTTCAATCCTCGGTTCCACCAAAAAATTAAAATTAAAAAAAACATTGCATTGAGTAAGTCAGCCATTATTATTACTTTATAAAGAAAAACTGTGCAAGGCTCAGTAGAACAAGCGTGTCCCTGGCAAGCATAAGGGCCTGAGTTCAATCCCCACTTTCACAAACAAAGAAAAACTACAATGAAGTGAGTTGGCCAGATAATGTAATTAGTCAGAACCCAGCTGAATTAGTTGGCAATATATGGCCACCAAACATTCCACTCATTAAATTCATTTTATGGATAAATGGTGTGTTACACATGAGGATTGTGATTACACAAGTATAGGAGAAAGAATTCGTTCTTTGCCAGGCATCACAGTGCATGCTTAGAATCCCAGCTCTGTAGAGGCTAAGGCAACTCTGAGTCCAGCACAAGCAAAGAGAACTTGCCTCAAAATTAAAGACAATACAAGGACTGGGCTACAACTCAATTGTAGCTCACTGCAAAGGCCTTGGATTCAATCCCTAGTACCAAGTACCACCACCAAGGAAAGAAGCTCACTTGCTTTTTAAAAGGACACACAAAGCACTTAAAATCGGTTTCTAAAACCAGTCTGGAAACTGGGCATGCCTAGACTTGGCTAACAAGAGGATCTTTAATGTGAACACTTCATGGTAGCAAATACAAAATATGTATATTAATATATTTAGGAAGTCCTGGCACCCAAAATTATAGCAAAATATGATCAGAATTAAAGGTGCCATTGACTTAGACACAGAATAGACATCAACAAACATCAATAAAGGATTAGAAAAATACTACCAGGGTCAGGGAGATGGCTCAGTACAGTAAGTACTTGCCTGGCAAGCACAAGAGCCTGAATTCAATTCCCATTTCCACCAAAAAAAAAAAAAAGTAGTACTGAATTTTAGGCTTTGTAGCTCACACAGTATCTCTAATGCATATTTCTTAGTTTATCTGGTTACTTAACTGTATACAAAAACCTAAATTAAAACAGAAAAGCAAGTCTTGTCCCAAGAGAGACAATGCACTCTTTTAACTTCAGCTCCCTGGGACCTGCAGCCGGGGATGCACAAGTCTGAGCCCAGCCAGGTCAACATGGTGACTTAGCAAGATGCTGTTTCAAAATAAAAAAAAGTGGGGGCTTGTGGGTTAGCTCAGTTGTTTAAGCGCCTGCTGGGGCAAGCCCAGTCAGGCACAGGGGACTTACAGTTCGATCCCCAGCATCCCATGCCTTGCCAGAACTGCCCTTAAAGCCTGAGCCAGCCAAATAAAAAAATCCTTCCCAAATAAAAAAAGGCTGAGGATTTGGTTCAGGACAAAAGGCCTGGGCTCAATCCCAAGTGCTAGAAATAAATACATAAGAAAAGCATTTTCAAAAACGAAGCCCTTGAAACACAGGGAAATAGTTCATTTAAAAAAATAAAAAAGCAATACTTGCTGGTTATTGTCTCTAGATTTCTCTGAATATTGAAGTATTATGATGTGTTTCTTTATATGGATAAAAATTAGGACACTAAACTCGGCCAAAAGTCATGCTTTTTTTTTCCTTTGCACTGAGCTACATCTGCAGGCCTTTTTACTTTTTATCTTGGGAAAGGGCCTCAAAGTCCCAGAGTACTGGGGTTACAGGCTGAGGCCACAGTATAACAAACTGATGACCAGTTGAAACAACTAAGTAGCTGGGAAAATCCCTGTCTTAAAAAGAACAAAAAAGCCCTGGAGATATAGCTCAGGGTGAAGGCCATTGGGATCAACTGCCAATCCTGGAAACATGGAAGGAAGGGAGGAGAGGAGAGAGGAGGCTCATACTAAACAAACCACAATTACCTAAAAACTGGACTTCAAATGCTACGACATTGTTAGCTATCTTTAGCCTGCCTTTCTCAAGTTTTAAATGTCAAATCATGTTTCCAAAGGCTACCTACGCGCTCTTCCCGTCCTTCAGCAAGGATTACCACAATCCTGCCCTGGCGTTTACGGCCGGTTCTACCCATTCGTTGTATAAGTCGAATTGGGCTCTTCTGGGCATCAAAGCATATGATGAGGTCAACTTCCCCTATGTCCAAACCTTCCTCACCCACACAGGTGGAAACCAGTGTGTTGTACCCACCAGCACGAAATCGTTTCACTACCTGAAATAAAGAGGATTTAAAAATTACTAGATGTAAACTAAGAGAAACACAGTGTATTGTTCCCACTCACCCCAAAATAGTACAGATTAAAAATCATCACAAAGGATAATATAGACTGTAAAAAACACAAGAGATGGTAGGTAATGCCTGTAATCCCAGCACTTGGAAGGCTAAGGCAGAAGAATCATCACAAGTTTAAGGGCAGCCTGGGCTACACAAGTAAGTTCAATGCCAGCCTGAACTACACAGCAAGACCCTGTCTCAAAATGTCAAAAACAAAAATTAACAAACAGACCTTCCTCTGCTTCAAACCTGCCTCAGTCATTAAGACAGAGCTGACCATGAGGGCCCTCAAGGACATGCTTCTCTTATTTCATGCCTGTTTTTACCTCCTATTTCTACATAAGTGGACAACCATAGAACTGTGTGCAAGAAAGCTCATTTAGAATTAAACAGCTGCTATAAACATAACTGTGTAGAAGAGTGACTTCTAAAAGGTGGATTCTCTGGCCTGCAGTCCAGTGGTGGCAAAACTACAGCACACAGACCACACCTGCAGCCAGTAGAAATGGTACCAGGCCACACCTGCAGCCAGCAACGGCCAGTCACGCTTACTCGAAGAGCTGCCAGCTCACAATAAATAAGTGGGTTTGGGCTATAGTTTGGGCATTTGGTCTCTAAAGGATTCGCGATCAGAAAACATCACCAAGGGTAGGGACGCAGCTCCACAGGAAAGGAGCTGCAATCAGCACAACAGAAGAACAGAGAACATGAGTAAGTGATGAAGGTAATAGAGTCAGTAGATTTCTGTGCTGATGATGATGATGAAGATTCTCAGCAAGGGCTCCACCACTGAGCAATATTTCGGTTCCCATAAAATTTCTCATGATGCCTAACAAGCTGAGGATCTAATGGCTACATAACATTGACAGCAGCAATGGCCAGGCATGGTACATGCACCTGTAATCCCAGCACTCAGGAGGCTGAGGCAGGAGGATCACAGAGGGTCTCATTTAATGCTTAAAACAATCCCATGACTATACCTAAAGGACAAGGAATAACTTGTAAATGGATTCTACACTAAGACGCAGGACTAGAGCATTTCTGCATAACTAATATACTTTACAGTACTCAAATGTTTCAAAATCACCACAAAACATTACACTTTGCTTACAAACAGCAGTTTCACAACTGCTTATACCACCTCATTTGGTCTTTCAAAAAATGCTCACCTTCATTTTCAAGTTTACTATAAAATCACTGTCTTGAGACAGGGTTTCACTGTGTAACTCGGGCTGGCCTTGAATTCGTGGTGATCCCCTCCTCAGCCTCAGTGCTGGCAAGCAATACAGGCATGCGCAATCACAGCTAAAATTACTTTTAAGTACCCAGTTGACAGTGACTTAGAACAAAGAGGCATAATGACTAAGCTAATTTTATTTTTATTTCACTGTGTCTGAAAATAATTACCTCCAGTTGCTCCTTCTGGGTGAAACCTTTCATGCCTTTCCCCGAAGCGTGGCCAACAAAAGTCATTACTCTAATAACTGGCTTATGTCTTAAAAGCATTTCTGCAATTTCTTGAACACTATCTCGAAATGAAGAGAATATCATAACTCTGGTCTCATCACATTTCTTTTCAGTGATGTTCTGAGCTATATAACAGAAAGAATTTTAAGCATTACTTTAAAGAAAAAAGCATTTATTAGGGCCAGCAAGATGGGTCAGTCGTCTGAAGTGCCTACTTCGGCAAGCCTTGGTAGCCACAGGGAACCGAGGAACCACAAGCCATGCCAGCCCCCCCCCTTAGGGCAGGCTGAGCCAGCAAAACAAAAAAATCATTTATTATGCGACTGTACCAAACTGTACCAACAGACAAGATGACTATAAAATGCACACACTGTACCGCAACATGTACTACTGATTTTTTTTTTAAATAATGCATTTAGACACAAACTAACTCAAAACACAAATCTCAAACTTTGAATGAACACTAATTCTTTAAAGAATGTGTTTTTAAGACTTTGGATGTGGGGTTCTCAGTGCTATGGATCAAACCTAGAGTCTCAAAAGATGGTAGACAATGTCTCTACCCTGAGATATACCCTTGGCCTAGACATTCCCTAATAATTTTAACAATCCTGGCTCCTTACTTTTCATCTACTATCATAAAGTCCTAAACAATTCAAATAAAGGTCCCTAAATTACTTTGAACAACCCTCCAGTTCAAGCAAGAGGCCTCTATTTGCCATTAGCCTCCGAGAGAAATGCAGAACTGTAGAGCCTCCACTTATTTCATAAATCTTTCCTTCCTGCTCACCGTGCCCGCCATTTCAATCCCAGCCATCTCTCCCCAAGCCTACACGTTCAAGTTCTCTAGAGAACTACTCTTGTCAAGTTTCAAAGCTGCCCCAAGGTCCCTATGGCACTAATAAGACACAAGAGGACTAGATCCATATCACCATAAAACAGAACAAAAGAAACAAAAAAGCCAAGGTCTCGGTGGCTAAGCCACACCTGCTCTCTAGGTAACACATGATCATGGTGGCTATTGAAGCTCTTTAAGCTTAGTTACCTAAAATGAACTGATGGTTAATAGAAAAAAGTGTTTGTGCATAGTAACTAGTTAATAATCCCAAGCTGTGTGAGTAGGTTGGTTCTTCATGCTTTCTTCTGTTTCTAAGCCTGGTCAGGACTCTGATGATCCTTTTTGCTGGATTTACAGTTCACTCATCGCAATGTGTGAACTGGTCTCTACCCTGAGATATATACCCTTGGTCTAGATATTCCCTAATAATTTTAACTGATTATTTTATAGATTAACTTATTTAATTTTCACAACCCCACAGAATACATTAAAACATGCAAAGTAATCCATTAAACAAGCACATTCACAAAACTCTAACCACTAAAAAAAAAGCAAAAAAAAAAAACTTAAAGGAAGCAGCTCTATAAAGCAAAAAGTAAAATCATTCTAAACCAGTAATGGCAAACCTTTTCAAATCTTTTCAGTGATAACAA
Organism: Ctenomys sociabilis; assembly: GCA_004027165.1. Lineage (NCBI taxonomy): Eukaryota > Metazoa > Chordata > Mammalia > Rodentia > Ctenomyidae > Ctenomys > Ctenomys sociabilis. Next base: position 32,438 of record PVKA01013321.1, on the reverse strand, counting down.
ATAGCCCACTGCAATGTGTGCCATGGTTGTCTTAGCCAGGCCTCCTCTGCTGCACCCCAGCATCAAACCTCTGTGTCCAACCAACTGCCCATCTCTAACCTGCCCGAGGCATCTTTCCCCCTTCATTCTGCTGAGCTCCCACCAAAATCATCTATCATTTCCATACTGGCAGATGCAGCAGGTGCCTTTCAGTCCACCTACCCCGCCTCTCCACAGAACTTAACTCAGTCCACTCTTTCCTGGAACTAGTCTGTTCCCTTTGCTTCTCCCACACTTTACTTGCTGCCTTCTCAAGCTCCTCAGTGCCTTTCTCCTCTAAGGTTATTCTTCAGGGTACCATTCTGGCTCTTCTTCTGTCTCTAAGCTATCCTCCTGGGGATTGCATCCATGCCTGAAACTTTAAATACTGACTTTATGTGGATAACTCCAAAATTTGCTCACACATGCAAACACACACAAATGGCCCAAGCCACTCCTTTCAGATTCAGATTCACTTACTGTACTAGTTCACACATTGTATCAACTTCAGAAGTTTAAACGTTTAATTCAGTCACTCAGCAGAGAGCCGGGATTCTCACTTTGTAAACATCCACATCCTGTAGAAGGCGTTGGCATGGCCATTGTGTGAGTTCTGCACCCCTAGCCCCAGGGTAGCCTGCTTATAATATAAGTCTGCAGCGAGAAGCTACAGCTCCTGCCCTTCCCTTTTCTCTTCGCTGCTTTCTGCTGCCTTGAACGGCTGCCCTCTGCCGTGTGCCACTCTCCCTGGGAGAGAGACTGAAAGCTCAAACTCTGAGCAACCTTTCCTTCCTTAATTATGGGTGCTGGATATTTTGTCCCAGCAATGAGTAAAAAGTAACTTAGCTAATGCTCACTTTACACCTCCTGGATGTCTCAGAAGCACTTTAATACTTATACTCTTTCTTTGGCCATATTTGACTATGTAAAAATTATATGCATATATGGTGTACAACATGACACATACACTGTGGAATGGTTAGGTCACACTAATTAACACATATGTGCTCTCACATGCTTGTGCCTGCCTGCACTGTTCTTTTCCTCTGGTAATGCACTCCACTCCCAAGATACAATACTCACAGACTAAAGCCCAAGCTTGACTGGGCCAGCAACCTGCACTATCTGGGATCTGGCTGTATCTCACAGCACTCTGAACTCATCCAAAGCCAAGGGCCTCTGGGTCTGCTATGCCCTCTGGCTAGAGGGATTCTCCCTCTACGATCCACAAGGCCCGCACCCACACCTCTCAGAGGACAGGCCCTCCCTGACCCCTGTACAGCACGCTCCTCCCTGCACGACTCGCTCTCTCCTTCCCGACCTCCGCCACCACCAATTCCATACATGGCTGAACATCCACTCTCCCAGGGTTTCCCCAAGTGTCTTCCCACATGGTGCCTTACACTTACCTTCCTGCCACTGTCTCTGGCCTACCCCTGAAAAATTTCTGAGCTTTCAAATATTCACTAACAGAATAATGAAAGCCCACATTTTCTCTACAAGTGCTAACACAAACGAATGAGCTCAAGTTTTAGCTCTTTCAATAGCTATCTCCCCTAGAACTGCTGAACTGTACTTACCATTCCATGTCTTGAAGTGTTCAACAACAACTTCTTCTAATTTCTTCAATTTTGGGTGACTATAGAAAATTTTTGTATCTTTATCTCCTGCAGAAAAAAAAGCAAAATATTGTATTTTTCCAAATTCAATTAATGTATACTTATTAATATTATATTCTTACACTTTTCAAAATATAAATCTTACTTTTTATAAATAGTAACTAGCATCTACTTCGTTTTGTTTTTGTTTTCTATATTTAGGACAGGGTCTACAGGTTCTCACTACACAGATTAAACTTGTAGTGATCCTCCTGTTTTCAGCCTCCCAAGTGCTGGCATTATAAGTACCCCAACACCGGGCGTGGTGGTGCAGGCCTGTAATCCCAGCACTCGGGAGGCTGACGCAGGAGGATTCTTGTGAGTTGAGACCAGCCTGAGCTACAAAGTGAGCTTAAAGCCAGCCTGAACTGCATAGTGAGACCCTGTCTCAAAAAGACAAAAAGGCCAGCCCAGTCTCAATCACTGTCTCAGCATGCCCTGGGGGCAGGGGCAGGGCCAGCACAGCAAGCTGAGGATCAAACCACAGCTACTGTACTCTGCCTAAGCAAGTACTTTAGTTCACTGAGCTATCAGGCCAGCCCAGTAGCATCTAGTTTAACAAATAAGTGCAAAAAGGTTTTATGAAAATTTCATTCTGCAAAAGAAACCAAACAAATCAGGAATAAAGCAAAAAGGAAAAATTTAAAATAGATAAAAATTAAAAAGAAAAAAAATTTTTTTTTTTTGGTGGTACAAGGGATTGAACTCAGGACCTTACGCTTGCCAAGCAAGCACTGAGCTATCTCCCAGAAAAAAAATATATTTAAATAAATATATTTTAACTGAAGATCAAAAAAGTAAAGATCAATTTCACCACCAGTAACTATTCATAATACATATAATACATTTAAAGTTTATAAAGGTTAAACTTGAATGTGCATTAATTTCAACTCAAAATCTTCACACATTTAATAGACTTGTTACTAAAAAATATAACTATAGGAGCATGCTCTAGCATTTCTCAGGTATAACATGGCTAAAAGTTTACGAAGTGGAAAAGAAAAATGCGTGCTGAAAAGAGAAAAAAGAATGCCCCAAAGGAGAACAACAGACCCAAAAGTATTCTCAAAGTAGACAGGTATTTAATGAAAGATGTTCAAGAGGTAGCAACTGTTGTGGTACCCAACAGCGCCAAGAGAAAATGGGATATGTGGCAAATGAGTAAAAGGACTCAGATGATGTAAAAATGGAGACTGAGATAGAGAAACAGTCTTCTCAATCAGAATGGAGAGTACCTGGGATGGATGTACAGGAGACAGAGAAAAAGGCTGAAGGCAGAACGAGAGAGAACAAAGGGGAAAAGCAAGGTAACATCAGAGGTACACCCCACCCTGTTTTCAACTCCCAAAAAATGAAAGCTATTTCTGTTCTTTTTTTGAAACAGGGCCTCGCCATGCAGTTTGGGCTGGCCTTGTCCTCACTTTTATAGCATAAGACCCCCAAGCCACTCTCAAACTTGCAGTGATCTCTTGTCTCAACCTCCCAAGCTATTTCTGTTCATATTTTAACATGGTCTGTTTTTCTTCATTTCAAACTCAAAATAATTCATTTGTTTTAGGAAATGAATAAAGTATTTGAACATTTGATGAATAAAGTATTTTCACTGAAAAAAATAATATGCAATAGAATAAAATTCCAAAACTAACCTTAATAAAGAAAACTAATCACTCAGGAGGCTGAGGCAGGAGGACTGCCGAGAGTTCGAAGTCAGCCTGGGGTACATAGTGAATTCAAGGCCAGCCTGCACCTATCTCAGGAATCAGAAGGGAAGAGAGAGGGAAGGAGAGGGAAAAAGCAAGGTGGGAGAGGGAAGGAAAGGAAAAGGGAGAAGGAAAGGAGGAAACTAATATACACTTTAAGGTTTTTTAATTTAATTTTTTTTTTAAGGCAGCATCTTGCTATGTTGCCTAGGCGGGCCCCACATTCCTGAGCTCAAGTAATTTTCATGCTTCAGTCTCCTGAGTAGTGAGGAAAACAGGCATATGTCACACCTAGCTAAAATATATCATTTTATATGAAAAATCGGACCTCTGGGGACAATAGAATTCTCAGCTGCTGAAATGCTGCACGTACGTGCAAACATGCACTGGAGATGACTGTAGAGCTCCACGAAGTCCTCGTTCCTGCACAGTTCATTTTTTGCCCGTGTCATCCCTTCAGAAATTAAGAACAAGTTTTACAAATAAACTTTGTAGCAAATCTCATCAACCTACTTACTAAAAAGTTAAACTGATACATTTCTTGTTATATAGGTCTTGCTTTAACTCGGTCTTAACCATCCAGCAGAAAAGTATAAAAATGGAGGTATAAAAAGTAAAGTCATATTAATATACTGAGCTGTGAATGGCTCAAATCAACAGCTTCTGTGGATAATCCACTTCTATTGTGGACTGCTGATCTGTGTTGGATTGTTTTATTTAAAATATATATATACATATATATATATATAATATATATATATGTATATATACATAAAAATTAGCTATCCATGTTTTGAAAATCTGTAACATATGTATTATTGTATGTTACCCTGTTTATGTCATTTTTTCTATTTGTTTTTGCTTCTTTTTTTCATTTAACTTTATTGAAAATCAATAATTACATATCATATTAAAACTTACGGACAAATATTGAAATGTGAAAGATAGAAGATATAGACAGTGAATTTTAGAGAAATATTTCTGAAATGAATATATATCATGAGATTAATAATAATGTTTTTGCTTCTATTTTTCACTCCTCAAGTTAAAATACAAATAACTTAAAAAAAAGTTAAACTGACAATGAATGCAAATTTCTCAAATTTAAATATGAAATCCATATGTACATTAAGTGACTTTTTTCTAGTAGTTTATCTACAACAAAGACACATGATCTTTGGTTACATAATTATTTCACTGCCTTTAAAAACATTAACTAAAGCCAGGTGTGGTGGCACAGGCCTGTAATCCCAGCACGCAGGCCTGTAATCCCAGCACTCAGGCCTGTAATCCCAGCACTCAGGAGGCTGAGGCAGGAGGATTCTTGTGAGTTCGAGACCAGCCTGAACTACAAAGTGAGCTTAAATCCAGCCTGAACTGCATAGTGAGACCCTGTCTCAAAAAGACAAAAAATAATAATTAAAAATAAAAATATTAACTAGGGGCTGGGGAGATGGCTCAGTAGAATAAGTGCTTCCCTGGCAAGCACAAGGGTCTGAGTTCAATCCCCAGTTCTGCCAAAAAATAAAAAATAAATAAAAATATTAACTAAAAGTCAATATATTCAATGTCTTTAAATAAAATTAATACTTGTCATTATTTCTGTACATTTCATATAATTTACCTTTTGTTCCATCCATAATTCCAGAAAGGAAAACATACAGTGATCTCATTCCCATTTGCTGCAATAATTCATAACCATGATATAAACTAATACAAACTGCAAACTCTCCTTCAACGATGCCTTGTTGTATTCCCTAAGAGAAGAAGCACATGTCATATTGAACCAAAGAAATACGCATCCTCCAGGCCCCAGCTGTGACTCTTGATGTCTGTAACACTGTAATAAAACTGAAATGATCAGAATCATTCCCTTCCATTCTGAACATGACTCACTGGTTCTACTGACTGTCAGAGTTACAGTGCGTTCTATGGAAAGGTGCCTGGGTGGCTTCCAGATGACATTTATTCATTTCATTTTTCTTTACTTCAACAGGAAATTTCCATGTTAAAGATAAAAGGAGAAACATTGATCATATATTATCTTTATAGATAAATTATCAGCAGTAAACAGATCCATGTGTTGTTTCAAAACTAATAAATACCTACTATATGTTAAACATTCAGATACAAAACAAGCCAGCAACTTGGTGACAGCATGTTGCAAAGCAAACAAAATTTTTAAAGGGGAATGGGGAGGTAGCTCAATGCAGAGGCCCTGGATTTTGCAGAAAGAGACAGATACTGAGAAAGTAAAGGAACAGACAGAACTGGCCTCTCCTCATTCTTTTACCAATGGATATTGTTGGCAAAAGGACAAGTATCTAATCAGACTGGCAGCAACACCTAGCACCATGTATATGGTCATCATTTCATCTTAACAATAGAAGGCACGCACCACTGCATAAAGGAGGGGGACTTGGGTGGTGAGAAGCAGAACCAGGATTCACATTGGGGATATTTGGTCTAAAGAGGCTTTGTCCTTTCAGCTGTTACTCTAGGGGCAACACACAAAGCACATGCAGCCATATCCACATGAAGACAGTTTTAAAAGAAACCAGGGAGGCTGGGGATAAAGCTCAGCGGTGTAAGTGCCTGCCTGGCAAGTGCAGGGACCCAAGTTCGATCTGTGGTACCACATGCTGTGCTGGGCCCAGAACCCCAGGCATGCCATGCGGTCACTAAGAGCAGGTGTGGTGGCACATGCCTGTAATCCCAGCGCTGGAGAGGCTGAGAGAGGAGGATCACTAGAGTGCAAGTCAAAGCTGCATAGCGAGATCCTGTACCAAATAAAGATTAAAAGAAGAAACCGAGTACGGTGATCCCAGCACTACAGGTTGACATAGGAGGTTTGCAATGAATCTGAGGCCAGCCTGAACCACAAAGAAGAAAAGAAAAAGGCCAGTAAGAATATATTTTAACTATTTTCCTTCAAGTATGTATGGTTTTTTGTTTTTTGAGGGAGGGGTTTCCTAGGAATTGAACTCAGGACCTCATACATATCAGGCAGGTGCTTGTGCCACTGAACTATATTCCTGGCCCAAGTGATGTAATTTTAAGTGTTTCCACAATAACAAAACAAAACAAAAAAAAGACACCCTAAACCTAAAGGATAAACCCACTTCTCTGTAACATATAATTCTCACCACTAAGAAGTTCAATAGGTTCAGATTTACTGTTTAAAATTTCTTTCATTCACAGAAGTTTTGAATAATATCATGAATTTCATAGAAAAAGCTCCATCAGACATTCCTCAGATACCGCAGGACAAAGTCTGAATTTCTTGGTATAATTTCTAAAGCTACTCCCCACGATCATCAGGCATGATGGCACACGCCTATAATCCCAGCGCTCAGGAGGCAGAGGCAGGAGGAGCATTGTAAATTCAAGACCAAAGCTAGGCTGCAGAGTGAGCTCAAGACCAACCTGAGCAATAAATAAAAAATAAAGTTACTCCCATGGTCACACCTTTCATCCCCACATCTGGCAGCCCCACACTGGCTCCTACGGGACTTCACTCTCTGGGCTCTAATCTCATGCAGCCATTAGCCCTCACCTCAGCCTCAGTGCCGTCTAGTGCTCATGAGTATAGCATGATGGAGATTTTTTTACCCAGCTACTTCTTCCCCTACAAAGATTAGAAATAAGCATCTTACTATGAGGCTTTCTCCAATCCCAGTATCCAGAGTAAGATACACATCCTGCACCTTTAATTCAGTTAGGATACAATTTTTCATGGTTCTCTGACTACAACATAGAAATGGGCTGAAAAACCAATTCTTCATTCAAAGTTAAAAGCTAAACATATCTTAATTCAAACATTTCTTTTCATACAACCATAAACTATACACATTAGATCTGAAGGCTTCATTTCTAATATGTAAGAAAGTAATTAGATGTATCTTGGCTCTGAGTAAAAATTTAATCAAAAAAGATTTATTTAAAAATACCTACCACAACATGTGAAGGAGGGTTTTTCCTAAACTGATCTCTTGCCAGAATTAGCTGGTATTTTGTTAGATTGGCAACATCTCTTTTCATCAAAATATTCCTGTGAATCAGAGGACTGGCAAATGCTTCCAAAATCTGCAAATACAAAAACAAGACCATTTCATTACATATTAAATTTGGTGATGAACACCTGTAATCTCAGCACTAGGAGAGATAGAGTGGGAATCACAAGTACTTAGCAACACTTTTGGCTCAAAAACTAAAAAGGAGGTTGGGCTTTATCTCGGTGCAAAGGCCATGAGGGTTTTGTCCCCTGTACTTGGGGCCAAGGTGGGGAAATGTCCTAGAATCAAAGCTGATATGTGAATAACGAGGTTCTGAAGATGAGTATTTCAGAAAGCAAAGAGGCAAAAGGTGGCTGAGATTCATGGCACACTGAAGGAAAGAGAACGCCAGACAAAAACTGACCATAAGGCTAGGATGGGGATGTAGCTCAGGGGCACAGTGCCTGCCTGGCAGACAAGTGAGGTCGAGTTCAATTCCCAGTACCTCCCCTCCCAAAAAAAGACCTACCACAGCAACATGTAATAATGAAGATTTTCCTTCCATTCAGGCTTTGCTAATAATTATACTGCTTAAATAAGCACTCTGAATATTATTAACATAACTAATTGTGATCATATGAATAGCTTTTATGTATTGTTTTAAATGTAATAATTTTTTTTAAAAAAACACACCAGCATTTGAGAAACTGAGGCTGGGATGGAAATGGGGCTCAGGGCTGGTACTTGCTCAGCATGAACAAGGCCTGGGCTCCATGCCTAGTGCATGCCAAAAAAGAGACACAGGAGAGTAACTACCAGAAAGATATCTTGTCTCATATTAATGCTGTTTCAATTGTTTTTTTTTTTTTTTTTTTTTTTTTTTGTGATACTGGGGATTGAACTCAGGAACTTGCAAGTGCTCATTCTAGTGAGCTGTCTTCCCAGCCCCTCATCTCAAATTTTGTAACAAATAATTAAGAAAATTCACATTCCTACTAAACTTCTTTTAAATTTATACTCAAGAAGAATATAGACTGAATGACAGATCACTGCTTTACTGGTCTATTCATATAAAACAATTTCAGAACACATCCAATGAGAGCACACACCACGTTATTTGCTCATGCTTTGCATCCGTGGATTACTACACGGGCCTGGAAGCAGTGGTGGATGCCCTATAACAATGAGCACAGCCAGTGCACAGATGTTGGTTACTAAGAGTTCTCCCCTGGAAGGAACAAAGCATCCTTAGGGAAACAAATACTTCTGTCTCTGGCACAGGAAAAACTTAAGTATACAAACTTAAAATATTGTGTGATGCCAGAAAGTGTGTGTGTGTGTGTGTGTGTACACATGATTGGGGGGAGCATTAAGGCACAATGCTCTGTCCCTTATGTACAGTTTCAGAAGGCTGGCAGCTACACAGAATAATGTCACTGGGCCCAAGGATCCGTACCCAATTCCAGCTCCTTATTCTTTCCTCCCCAGCACGGCCTACAGAGGTTCACCACAGCTAAGCTGGAGTTCACCACTCAGTAGCCAGTCACAGGGCCACTGGGGATTTGAGGGAAGCAGAAACATATGCCACCTCACAGAGGAGGAACAAAATATTCAGCCAAAGCCACCATGAGTTGAAAATACATATCCACCACCAGAATACTTACAAACTATCGGAAAACAATTTTGCCTCAAGATTTCTCCTACTGAAAGGGAGAACTGTCCATGCAGTTTCTTAACTGGAACACCAACACTTGGGTTAGAGAATTCTTTTTCATAGGGAGCTGTGGTGTCCACTATCACATATTTAATAACTTCCTGACCTCGATACACCAAATGCTAATAGCAACCCTATACTAAATCCCCTAAAACACATGTCAAGACATTGCCAGATATGCCTATAATCCCAGCATTTGGGAGGCTGAAAACAGGAAGATCGCTACAAGTCCAATCTGTATAGTGAGACTCTATAGACCTTGTCGACCCTGTGCTAAAGACATCAAAAGAAAAAGTCTGGTGGAACCTCAGTACACCATGGGTTTGTCCACTTTGTGAACACTCAGTGACTACACACAGTTGGTAAGCACCTGCTGTTTTCATGCATGTTTGAGTGTTTGTGTTTCATACTACAGTTTAAAAGTTTACTTTAAAAAATGATATCTTTTGTACTTTTCCTTGAAATGATAAGCTTGTTAATGCTGTAATACATAAGACTCACTGAAAAAATTTTATTTCAAAGAGTTTTTCCAATATAGTATACAAAACACTATATATTCTTACAGCCAAATTCTGTTAACTGAAATAATACCACTTCATTTATGAAAATCTTGTTAAAGGGCCAGGAAGATAGCTCAGCGGTATAAAGGCCTGCCTGGCAAGGCGCAAGGTCCTGAATTTAAGCTCCAGTACCAAAAAACAAAAAAGAACCCTGAAGACAGAACTGTGGTCAAAATCACTTACCTGGATATATGTCTTCTGAATGGCTGCAAGCTCTTCCCCAAGAGGAACAACAAGCTTTTCAACTCGTCTCTCATGAGAATATGGCAAAATATCTGGAGAATCTTCAGAGCGAAGCTCTATCTGCCCAATTAGTAGGTTAGTGATAACCTGTTGCACAGCCTATGCAAAATCAATTAAGTATGTTTAGAAATTACATAAGGGGTTAAATCTGTTTAGTTCAACTTACTGATAAATAATAACAGTAAATTTCTGGAAAAAGGACCAGAAATTCCTATCATTAAACATCAGGGGGGAAAAAAAAAAAACACACTAGACAAGCCCATCAGGAAAAAATATCACAAATAGTACAACAGAAGGAAAATGCTTTTACAACATCTTTTTTCCTCACAGTCTTTTAAGCATCCAAAAAATAAGAATATTAGTAAATGCCCACCAAGTTCCTCCAAATGTATCTTGGTAATTCCTAAATGGAGTCTGTATAAAGATGTCAACAAAGCACAAGTTCTAGATTCACAAACTAAGTTCCCCAAAGAGTATAACAATAATTTTCAGACTCAGAACTAGTACCACAGTCCCTTACTTATTGTCAAGTTTCATTCCAGTTCAGTAAGTGAAAATTAGCAAAGTAGAGACATTATATTTATTTTAGCATTTATATATATAAATGCTAGAATACATATATATGTGTGTGTGTGTGTGTGTATATATATATATATATATATATATATATGTGTGTATGTAATTTAAGGCTTTATAAACCCTGCCCACTCTTATAAACCTTTCTAAAACATTTAAAAACATTTCTAATGTTCTTAACCATTTGTAAACTTATAAATGTAATTATAACAAACATATATTGTACAGTGTAGCAAAATCCCGCAATTTAGTGAAAAATCCTCAATAATTTATACTAATACTTTTTGAAAACCCATGAAACGTTGAGTCTGTGAAACCTGAAATGCAAAATAGCAAAGGACTACTGCACCTGGTTTCGTGATACCTAGGAAAATTTTTTCTATTCATTTTTATGGGAAAAAATAAAACAAGAAGGACACTTATTTAGTACTGGGAATTAAACTCAGAAGTTCGTTCTCCCCAACATGGCTTACCTGAAATTGATTATAGCTAAATTGGGGTACCTTAGAAATGTATCTTAAGAAAACATTATAAAATGGCTTGTTAGACTGGGGGCCTATACTACACCAATTACTAATAAACTACAATGTTTTTCATTTAAATCAACACATGTGATAGGAATATGTTTCAATTCATGAAACACTTATAGTGGGATTTTATTATGAAATTAGGGATCCAGATGTGGTGGCCCAAGCCTAATAATCCGAGCACTTAGGAAACTGAGGCAAGAGGGTCATAAGTTCAAATCCCAGCCAGGTAAGTTATTGAAGCTCAGTCTCAAAATAAAGAAATGGAACTACCTCAGTTTAATTTCTAGGACTAAATAAGTAAATTTTTAAAAATTAAGGCATAATCTGGTCATGGTGGCACACACCTGAAATGTCAGCATTCTGGGAAGCTAAAGCAGGAGGATCACCCAGGTGGAGTCCAGCCTGGTCAACTTAGGACTTAGCAAGACCCTGTGTCAAAATAAATAATAAAAAAGAGCTGAAGAGATAGCTCTGTGCAAATGCCCTGGGTTCAATCCTTACAACCATATCACAAAAAAAAATTAAAAACCTGAAAGGAAAATCATACAATTGTAGCAAAAACATATAATCCGTTGCTATGATCTACAATGGTATCAGAAGATACAGCACTGACAGGACGATTAACAGTTAAGAAGGAAGCAGGGCTGAAGACACTCCTCAACCTAAGGTATTTGCAAAGCATGCTTCATTCCAGTCTCTAGCACTACCGAAACATTAAACAGCAACAACAACAAAAAAGAAACAAACGAGGATCCTGAAAGTATCTAGAAATTAAGAGCTTACAAAAAAAAATAGAGGGCCGGCGAGATAGTTCAGTGGACTAAACACCTGCCTAGGCAAGCAGATTCGATCGCTTGCACCACATGCCTCACCAGGCCAGCCCCCAGCGCCAAAACGTGCTGTGGTCGCATAATCCTACGATCCCAGCACTACGGAGGCTGGAAAGAGTCCGAGCGGAGCTGCATAGTGAGACTCTGCCAAATACACAAAACAAATAAACAAAAAAAGAAAAAATGAAACTAGAAAGTTTTACAGGTTTGGTTTAAATCATAAAATACTCCCAGGCAACAATTACACCTTAATCACTCTTGCATTACCATATCCGGCACAGAGCCTAACAGTACATTTCAGTTACTAACAGTCTACATACATTCAAAATCTAGAATCCATTTATGACTAATTTATATAATTAGGACTTTACTGTTTAACAATTCACTTATTCAACCCATGTTTGAGTAAACCCCACAGGGAGGCATTAAGTTACCAAGTGAGCAATGAGCACTCTCTCATTCACTCATCATCACTATGCCCAAGTACCTGGACAGAATGACAACAAATAAATAAGGAAAAGAATGACAGATCATGAGATGCTGGGCAGAAACAAGACTGGGAAAGCTAAATTTTCATAGCTTAATGTGGACCTTTGTTTTGAAAGGGGACACAGAGATTTCACAGCTGACTAATGAAAAGCTGAAAATTCTTCTTGTATGATTAGGAACAATAATAAAACATAATCACTGTCATTATATCTTTTCAATATTATACTAAAAGTCTTAGACAATACAATTACTATTATTTTTGGAATCGGGGATTGAACTCAGGCCATTGCGCTTGCCAGGGAAGTGCTTATTCTACTGAGCTATCTCCCCGACCCAGACAATACAATTGTTAAGAGAAATAAAAGGTATCCCAATTAGAAAGAAGTAAAATTGCCTCTGGTGATGAATGTATATGCCACAGTTGTAATGTTAATGTGAAAAAAAAAAAAAAAACTAATGGGAAAAAAAAAAGCTGACTAAAACAACAATTAAACCAGGGGATACCAATAAATAAATAAATAAACCAGGGGGTGGTGCATACCTGTCTCTCAGCACTAGGAAGGTTGAGGCAGGAAGTTTACAACAAGTTCAAGGCCAGCCTGCAGCCTGCATTAGAGTGAGCTCAAGGACAGCCTGGACTACAGAGATATCCTATTTCAAAAAAACCAAAGCAAACAAGATAAACACAAAAACAAAGCACCCTTCAATGAAGACATGGGAAAAATACATACAGAAAATAAATTTTCTAAACATCTTCAAAGCTGCAGCAGACTACAAAAATCAAGATGTGGCAGGATGGAGTTCAGTACCTTCCTGTTGGGAGCTGGTCATGGCTTGCTGGAAGAATACATACTTAGCGGGCACATTGTCCTGGCTCAGTCTCCAGCAGATACACACAAAAACTCTGCAGATTTACTTTTCTTCAATAAAAGAAATGAGATTGCTTAGGCAGACACAGCAGCCAGGGTTCTACCCCTGGCATGCTGTGCAGGTCCTGACCCCCAGGGCTGCTGAGACAGCAATAGAGACTGGGCGTGGTGGCACTGTAACCCCAAGCTCTTGGGAGGCTGAATACAGGTGATCACTATGAGTCTGATCTATATAGTGAGACCCTGTAGATCCTGACTAAAATACAAAAGAAAAAAGAAAAAAGAAAAAGAAAAGAAATGAGAGCTCCTCAGAGAAATGGCTGATTCTGTGCTGAAACAGGAAAATACAAAGTGAGATAAGGTATCTCATGAAACCCAGAAGTTAGGAAACCCTCTAGAAAGGAGAGAGGAGATTCACTTCTACAGGGCACAGACACCACGGTGAGATGGCCACAACTACAGCAATCTGAACAAGACTGCTGCAACAGGACTGATTATGATCCACAGGAAGAAATGTGTGCCCTTAATCCATACGGCTGCGGAGAGCACTGGTAAGTAAATATGGAGGAGAAAACACAGTACACTGTTACAGAAGAATTCAAATTACAACTATGAAAGAAATAGAGAAACAATTAAAAGAAACCACAGAAATAACTTGTCAGAGTAAACCACAAGTGGATGCTAAAACTGGGTATTTATGCTACAAAAGAAAAATGTAACTTTACAGTGGAGAAACCAAGAAGACATCTTAACCAAGTAAAGAGTAACAACAGCACCAAAAGAGATAGGCAGTAAGAAAACAAGTCAACATCATGTATTCCCTGAGAGGATGTGCTCAGAAGGGTATAACACCACTTCTGGGATATTCTTGCAAAAATACGTAATTCTACTTCATCACAAGAAAATACCAGACAAACCTAAATTGACTGATATTCTAAAAAATAACCAGCACCACCTCATTAAAAGCATGGAGGCTGCAGAAACCAAGACTAAGGCTCTCTCTTAGACTGGAAGGGGTGAGGAGACCTCTTAGCGCAGTGTGAGGCTCTGGGCTTTATACCCTGGACAGATGCTGTTGGGAAAATGGGCAAAATCCAAACAGCACCTGCAGATTGGGGTTAGTTACGAGTATATTAGTGTTAATTTTATGGTTTTGATCATTTTACTATGGTTGTATAAACTGTAACATTGGGGAAGCTCATAAAAAGATGTAAATTTTTACAAATTTTCTGAGAACCTAAAATTATTTCAAAGTAGAAGTTAAAAAGAACTAAAAACAGCAAAAAAAATTTTAAAGTAATTATACAGTTGTAAAAATTCACTACTTGGGCTGAGAACACAGTTTAGTGGTAGAGTGCTTGCCTACCATATTCTAGGTCCAGGGTTTGGTCTCTAGTACTACACAAAACAAAACCTGAACTCAGTACTCTTAACAGCTTTAGGTTCTTTTTCTTTTTCTTTTTTGGTGTTAGGAATCAAACTCGGGGCCTTGCACTTGCCAGGCAGGCATTATACCACTAAGCTACATCCCAGCCCAGCTATAAGTTATTCCTAAATCAGAAAACTACTAATATGGGCTGGAGAGATAGCTCAGCAGACTAAGAGCCTGCTTTGGCAAATGCAGGGACAAGGGTTCCATCCCTGGTCCCACATGCCACGCTGGCCCTGCCCCTGGGCATGCTCAGCCAAAATTCCGGCGTGGTGGGGCATGCCTATAATCCCAGCACTGGACAAGGATCACTAAAAACAGGCGGATCACTATGAGTCTGAGCTGTATAGTGAGACCCAGTACCAAATACATTAAAAGAAGAAAAATAAATAAATAAATAAATTTATATATATATATATATATATATATATATATATATATATATATATATATATGTATGTATACATATATATACATACACACACACACAGGCACACATCCAGGGCCAGGCAGATAGCTCAGCAGGCTAAAACACATGCTTCGGCAAAGAATAGTGACCAGGGCAACAGGGTTCAATCCCTAGCAGGCTGTGCCAGCCCCACCTCCAGGATACACTGAGACAGCAACTCAGATTGGGCCTGGTAGCACATGCCTATAATCCTAGCACTGGGAGGCTGAAAATAAAAGAATAACTAGTTTGTGTCTGATCTATATAGTGAGACCCTGAGACTAAATACATTAAACAAAAAATCCAATAAAATCAACATTTTACTTACCTTTATATCACTACCTGGAGTGGCACTAAGAGCCAAGATTCTAAAGTGATTTGTATATTTGACCAGTTCCCTTACAACCTAAAAAAAAGAAAACTTTAATTAATGATCTAGTGAAAACTATCACTAACATATTACCTGAAAAACAACCTATTAAGTTTTAATGAGGGGCCAGGGAGATGGATGAATAGAATAAACACTTGCCTAGCAAGCATAAGGACCTGAGTTCAATCTCCAGTTCCGCCAAAAAAATAAAATAAAATAAAATAAAAAGGTTTAATGAATGAGACTCATACTGAATGAATCTTTAGGCCAATTAAACTTATAATGAATCCCTCCCACCCTCAATAGTAGGGATCCAACGCAGAGCTCTCTATCACTGAGTTGGATACCTAGTCCCTTTTATATTTTGAGATAGGGTCTTGCAGAGTTGCCCAGCCTGGCCTCAAACTTGCAATCCTTTTGCCTTAGCCTCCCAAGTAACTAAGATTACAGACATATACCACTTTACCTGGCCTGAATCTTGATTACTACTCAAAAATATTATTTCTGCAGTTTTTAACATAATATGGATTGCATATAAAGAAATAACACTAAAGGCCAGGAAGATAGCTCAGTGGTCTACGTGCCTGGCTGGCAAGCACAAAGACCTGGGTTCAATCCCCAGTACCAGGTGTCATGCTGGTCCCAGAGCCCTGGGCACCCTGGGTGTCCTGGGAAAGCCACCAAAACTGGGCATGGTGGCGCACGCCTATACTCCCAGTGCTGAGGAGGCTGAGACAGGAGGATCACTACAAGTCCAAGTCTAAGCTGCAAAGCCAGACCCTGTATCAAACTAAAATAATGATAGTAATAATAATAATAATCTTCAGAGAGATTTAAGTAGAATCTAAGGCAGCCTGAACAATCTTGCCAGACTGATTCAAAATTTTAAAAGGGATAGAAGGTGCTGGGGATACATTATTTCAGGGGCACAGAATTTCCCCAGCCCTAGAATCAATACATAGCACCATAAAAAAAACAAAAACAAGCACAGGCGACTGGGTTTGATCGCTGTGCCTGCTATGCTGGCCCTGCCCACAAGGGTGCACTGAGATGGTAATTGAGACTGGGACTGGTAACTCGTGCCTATAAACAGGCAGATCACTACAAGTCTGATCTAGTAGTGAGACCTTGGAACACCCTGTAGACCCTTCCCTAAAATACAAAAAAAAAAAAAAAAAATGAAAACGAAAACATGATGCAGGGGCTGGGGAGCTAACTCAGTATAGAGAGCATGCCTGGCATGAGCAAGGCCCTAAGGGCAGCCACACAACAACAAGCACAAAAAAACAAAACTCAGGCAAGACAAAATATCTCAGGGGTCATTTCTGTTTTGATTCAATGCAAAAAATGATGATCTTTAGATATCACAGGACATTGTATAGTCACCGATGCAGCAAGGAGGATATAAACACATTGCTTACTGGACTGTTTTTTTTCAAAATTCTTATTTTGTATGGAAGCCAGAATTCCAAGTGTTCTTTCAGATTACGAAGCAGTTCTAGCAGTTCTAAGTTGAATATTTTTTATTGCTTTTGCTACAGAACCCAATATCCCTATCAAAACTATTACACATGAAAACTGAACCAAGCCGGGGGCGGTGGCGCGCGCCTGTAATCCCAGCTACTCGGGAGGCTGAGGAGGGAGGACCGCTTGAAGTCCAGGAGCTCAGTGCGCTATGCCGATCGGGTGTCCGCACTAAGTTCGGCATCAATATAGTGACCTCCCGGGAGCGGGGGACCACCAGGTTGCCTAAGGAGGGGTGAACCGGCCCAGGTCGAAACAGAGCAGGTCAAAACTGAACCAAATACATTACTCCTTTTCAAAAGGGATTTTTAAAATTTCTAATAGAAGAGAAAATGACATTTGTTTTTGTAATCAGGAAGCTACATTTCAGGGGGCTGATGTGCCCATTGTAATCTATACCTGAAATACTGAAGTAATATAAACTCTCTGGTTGGCAATGAAAGTTTAATTGTACTCAATAAAAGTATAAAACTTCCAATGGGGGGAAAAAAATCATCAGATGCCCAGAATCCTTCTGAAAATAAGTGACTTAAATATGAACTAAACCTACAAAATGAGTTCCACAGAGTTGTAATAATTTTTTTTTTTTTTTTTTTTTTTTTTTTTTTTTTTTTTTTTT
>PVKA01013321.1:0-14766 GCA_004027165.1 Ctenomys sociabilis | reverse complement strand
GTCACACAGACAAAGTAGCTCCCCACAAAAAATAGAATCATTATATATTGTAAATATGTACTAATAAAAATTAAAAATTGCGAAAAGTAGAAATTTCAACATGTTGTATACTGATTTAACTTGGAAAAGTGTGAATAAATGGGGAAAAAATTCATTTTTTGGATATAGTTAGATCAACTATAACAATTCATCCCAGAACAACACATATATTACAGAATTAATTAGTCTCTAAGTGAGCTACAAATTCACAAATTGGCAGTAAAATTCATGTCTATTTTCAGTGAAATGGATTTTTCCTTCTATAATGTATGCTGGTAATTCCCAGAGCTGTACTATCACCCACTGAGATCTACGTTTCTATCATGTACTGCCTAACGGATATTCACAGCTGGATTCTTCAGACACCTTCAAAATCTACACTTAAACACAACTCAGCAGCTTTCCACATGCCCCCAAATCTGCCCTGCCTCTGTACCAATCAAAATCATGGAGGGCAATATTTCTCCTATCCTTCATTAGATAGTCCACCTTTAGTCTTTTCTCCTCTCATCTCTTTAAATCTTAAGTATCACCCTACACGTTTAACAAGTCTTTGTCACTTACATCCTTTATGGCATAGAGTATGCATGCAAACTATTAAGCATACAATACCAATGCTTTTACAAGCCAGTACTCAAGGAGAACAAAAGAAGCAAAGTCCTCTTAATGTAGGAGAAAAAGAGAAGGTCAGTTACAGTTAGCACAAAGATGAACAACCTCTACAACCACTTCTCCCCACTTCAACATTTCTACAGTACAGAGTGGTAAGCAGTGTTAGATATGTTGCATATGTCACATCATTCAATACTGGTATTGTGGACAGTTAAGCATTATCTAATTGCTAAGTAATGGCACTGTGTGTACACTATCAATCTTTAGATTATTTTAGTTCCAAACTCTACCCATATCCTACTTTAAATCACTGCCACAAGCACCAAGATTCACATCTGTCAATAAAGGACTTAAATAAAAGAGACAGACATTGATTTGAATGGACAAGAAAAAATATTCACCATCACCATCTGCTCTTAGGTAACAAGTGTAAGGCTTTTTATAATGCCATCATTAAATAACTATCCCCCAAAATATTTAGTTGGGCCCACTGAAAAATACCATTTAACAAAATCATTACCTGGCAATAAGCATAATTTCCAAGAGCCTTATGAGCTTCATCAACGACCAGACACTTTATATCAGCAGCAGGACAAGCTCCTCTAGTAAGATCATTCATCATGACCTGCGGTGTAAGGAAAAGGACTCTTTTACTGCGCCATATCTCCTTCCTGCTGAAAGCGTGAGTAGAACCTGTAAACAAAAGGGACAGTCTACATTCCAACATCAGACTATGTAACACATAAATAGTCTGGAATATTTTCAAGATAAATTTATGCTTTGGTAGTTTTCCTTAGTGGAAAAGAATTTGACAATTAATTGGTATGCTACATTTTGACTCTCTAGTGAGGCCCAGGTGTCAAAGATGTCTCGCCTAAAGCTACAAATAGATACTTTAGATAATTCCTTAAAAAAAAAATGATGTAATATTTGAAAAGAAACAAACTATTCAGTTGGAACTACTTCATGTTCAATCAACCCATGGGATATATATACAATAATTGCTTCAAAATACTGACAAGCTACAAGGTACACTACTGAAGGTACACTAGTGTTGGACTTGTTACTAGTGGATGAACGGTTTTTTTTTTATGTATTTAGTACAGGGTCTACAAGGTCTCAGTACACAGATCGGACTCGTAGTGATTCTCCTGTCTTCAGCATCCCACACACTGGGGTTATAGGCGCGCTCCACCACCCCCAGTCTCAGTTCAGTCCCAGCGGGCCCGGAGGCGGGCCGATACTGCCTGTCAGGGATGAAGCCCGGCCCATGCGCCTGCGCCTTGCCTAAGCAGGCGCTTTAGTCTGCTGAGTTATTTGGCAGGGCCGATTTGATAACGTTTTATAGCAGCGATTGTAAGTGAGCATATCTGGGTGTGGAAGCTATTCCAAATGGGTCAGGAAATCTCTTAGCTCCATTTCAACCCGAAGACAGCCCCGGCCCTCTGGGAATCCAGCTCTTGATGAGTATTGGCCCATTCTTTCTAGATACCTGTCATTTCAGCCATGTGGGTCTGCGGGATACCCATCACCTGGTAGCAAGCCTCGATCTGCTGCGTCACCAAGGGTTTCGTGGGGGCCATAAAAACCACCTTGCCGGAAGGGAACCAGCGGTAGAAATTGTACATGACCACGGCGGCAATGAAGGTTTTCCCCAGGCCGGTGGGCAGGCACACCAGCGTGTTGCAGAACAGAGCGGTCCGAGAGATGTGCAGCTGGTAGTCGCGCACCGGGCAGTTGGTCGGGTAAATCCACAGGGCGCCCGCGGAGGCGCAGAAGCCGCCATTCTCCAGACTCTGCTGCCGCTCAGCCTCGTACACAGCGACCAGCAGCACGTCATCGTCCGACTCGGGCTGAGCTTCGGGCGCTGCAGGCAGACGCGGCTCGGAGCCGCCAGAGCCCTGAGGCCGATCGGTTCGGGAGCTGCCGCCCGGAGCCCCAGAGGATCGGGAAACGCTCAAGCCCCACGTCTGGAAAAGTGTTCTCTGCCGTCCGCTCATGAGGCCGACGACCACCACAGTCTTCGACCGAGCACCGACAACCACAGCAGCTGCAGAGCGGCCAGACTAGCGAGCCCCATCAGCTTCCTCGCATCAAGCCCGCGGAAACAGAAGGCGGAGCTACGGCCAAGCCATCCAGTTAAAAATGCCGCCGCGGAGTGAGCGCTGGAAAGATGATTGGCTGGCTTCCCGGGGCTTCCCGGAAGCCTCCACGCCTTCCTGGGACATAAGCGCTCTGCTGAGGTGTCGCTCTAAACGTGATCCCGTGTGCAACCTCGCGCGTTGCTTTGCTTTTGAGTTCCGCTTCCAGTGTTAAGTGTCTGGGCATCATTGCTAATGTGGTGTCACTTACAATGCTAAAATAAGTAACCTTGAGATCTAGAACACAATAAAATACTCATAATTTTGTGAAATTAATATTGCTGTGAATTTTCATTGGATGAAGTAATCAACCAAAAGAGTATGGAGAGAATAATTCCTCTTTTGTGTAGGTGAATATGCCAGGTTTCTAGGTGTGTCAGAAGTACCAACTCCTTATTTTAATATTTTTATTGTTTAAAGGGAATTGAATGTGACCTGGTACTAGTATTAGAAAATGCAGTTAGAGAAACAGGCAGCACCTTGCTGTTCCGCCATTATCCATTACACCTTACAGCAGTTAAGCATGGTTGCGCAGTTATCCATTATTCCTCAATATCTGCCTGAGTCAGATGCAGTTCCTGACTTCACCAATTTGATGACTTTAAGTAATTTTTAAATTTGTTTATTCATATTTTTAGGAATCATACAAACAGGTCTTATAGCTGCCATGAGCAGTAATGCCACCCTTATCACCAGAAATCACAATTCTTTTTTTGGGGGGGAGACAGGGTTTTGCAATGCATGGCCTTGAAACTGCAGCGACTTTCCCACCTCATGTATTACAGACGTGTATTACAGGCGTGTGCCATCACTCCGGGCAGAAATTACATTCCGAGTGCAGCTTCTTTACTCGATTTTATCTGTTCGAACTCCCAAATTTATTTTTGGACAAATTTATGCTGTTTCGTTGGGGGTGCAGAGCGGTTGGACATGGTATGCACTTATGTAATCTCAGCACTCTGGGAGGCAGAGGCAGGAAGATCCGGAGTCTAGACTGGCTTGCAGAATTTAGCACCTTTCGAGACCCTGTCTCGGAATTTAAAAGAAAAATAAAATAAAGTATATCCCTCAGTTCAAAAGCCCTGGCTTAATTCTGAGTTTTGCAGAAGAAAAAGGGGAATGTAGGGGAATATGGATTGTTCTGATGAGCAAGAACTGAGCCAATTCAGGTGTGAACATTAAAGATAAACTAGATAAAGTGAAATTAAGAACCCTAAATACCGTTTCCATTATAACGGCTATGGGACTGCCCTGAGAAAAGTACTAAGCGTGAATGGGTCTAATTAACACCTGAGCCTGCTCACAGGGCCCAGCTAAGCTTGGACCAACGCCTGGTACCTTCTGCACAGGCAGCTGAGCGGCCACCTCAGGAAAACCGAAACTCAAAAAAGCCCCCTCATAGCACAAGCTTAACGTCACTCAAATCCAGGCGCCAATCCCGCTACGCAGTGCGGCGACCCCGCCCCTAGCTTCTGGCCGAGCCCAGGCCACGCCCAGGGGCGGGGCGTCGCCGACTTGAGGCGGGCTGGTTTAGTGCGGCGGAGCAGCGGGGGAAGATGGCGGCCGCTGTGCCACAGCGGGCGTGGACCGTGGAGCAGCTGCGCAGCGAGCAGCTGCCCAAGAAGGACATAATCAAGTTTCTGCAGGACCACGGTTCAGATTCGGTACCAGAAGCGGCGGGGCGGCCGGGCCGGTGCAGCTGCAGGACACTTCACCCCCTCAGATGCGCAGACTTTCGGTCTTCCTCCGAGTCCCAGGCCGCCCTGCCTGCGGGGCGCAGCTTTCTCTGCGGCATGCGGCGGGCCCACTCTCGTGATGAAAACCCCGGGGCTCCTGAGTCGGGGCGGAGGCTGTGAAGAAAGGAACCCGGGGATGGCGGGGCCGGGGGAGGGGTCTGGACGAGCTCCTTGCGGTGGGCGGGGGCTGCTGGGGACCGGGGCGGGGACGGGCGTACGCGCTTGGGACCGGTCTGTTCCCTGAGTTTTTCTCGCGGATTTGCGGAAGATCAAATAGTAATCCCAGGAATTTTACAAAAGTGGGTGGATATTGCTCTTTAAACGACCTTTTCGCCTTTATAACAAATGAAGTTGTACTGCGCTTCTTGTGCGGTGGTCGCCCATTGTTAGGAGCAATCTGATTAGGCAATCTGCTCAGCGTTTGTCCCACTGTGCGGGCGCCCGGCGTTTTCAGTGGTCTCCATTTTCACCACTCGTCGGTAGTCCCAAGTTATTTTTATCAGACCTGTTTTGTCCCTTAGAATTACACGCATACCTTTTTTAACTGCAGAACTACCGTGCACACAAAATATTTTAGCAATCAGAAATAGAAGCCTCAGTCTGCATGTGTATTCCCCATCGTTTCTTAAATTCTGTTATCAAATATTTCTACAATATCAAAATATTTTGTGAATTGTTTAAATGTGTTTTCTTTGATGACCATCCTTAAGCCAGTATTGTATTGCACGCAGCAGAATCAGTCCCGGGTTCTTAGGGGACTGTACTTTCATTTAAGAGGGTCTTAAGGGAAAATGGAGAAACCTGTAATTTGTACATCATCTTAGGCTAATTTAACAAATATTTATGCAACATAACTATGTTCCGCGTTTGGGCATACAAAGGGAAGAAAGTATTCACCAAGGACCTTCTACCATTTATTGGCATTTTTTGTCTTAAGCCAGTATGTATTTTGTGTAAAATACTACAATAGCCCTATCCTGAACGTCTAGTACCTGGGCGCTGTACTTTATTAAATTCATACAAAATAAATCACCCCAAAATAGTGATGTTAAAATGGCCAAAGTGGGGCAAGTTCAAGAGACTTGGTTGTAGCATTTTTACAACGATTTAAGTGTATGTTCAGCAGTGACCACTCAGTTAATCCCCAGGCTGGAGCTTGGAATCTTCCTGCCTCAGTCTCCCACAGTGCAGGTCTGCAGCCAGGTGACACCACAGCCAGCTACCAGTCTTTCTTGATCATAAGATATCAAATAGGTATTTGTATTTGATATGTTTTCACGAAAGCTTACTAAAAAAAACTCAAAAGAGTATGGACTCATCTGACCAATTTTATGTAATCAACTATCTCCTGATTTCAGTTGACCCTTATCATTTAGAACACTTCTCTAAGGGAATAGAAAAAAGCAAAGAGGATAAAATAATACTGATCTTAACTAGAAAAGCGGATAGAAGCTGGGTGGAGTGGCACACACCTGTAATCAAAGTTACTCAGGATGCTGAGGCCAGAGGGTCCCATGTATAAGGCCAGCCTGGGCAACTTTTTGAGACCCTGTCCCAAAATTTTAGAAAAGTGCTAGGTTGTACCTCAGTGGCAGAGTGCTTGTTTGCCCTGGTGAGGCCCTGGGTTTAACCCCAAGTACCACAGAAAAAAGGAAAAATTGCTAAAAGATCGCAAGGAACAACTTGACAGTGACACAGTAAATCCAAGAAGGACTACAGGGTAGAAAAGGAAGCAGAATGACATAAAAGGTTAATCAAACCCTCATGTAATTCTGAGGTGAACATATTAGACCTTGATATTTTAGTACCTGTCTTTTGAGATGTCACCTCAGTCTTGTATTTGAGAGAAATGGAATTAAAAGTACATTATCTTATTAATTCGAATAGCCAATGCCAAGTTCTTGCTGTGACAGGCACAATGCTAAATGCATCCTATCCTTAGAGCAACATTTTGTTTTGGTTGCTTGCTTGGCTTTGGTTTTTGGAGAAGGGTTCACTGTGTAATCCATGCTGGCCTCGAATTTGTGACAGCTGCTTTGTGTATTTTTTCCTGGGTGTGGCTGGAGACCCCCCAAGCAGGGGCAAATAGTCTTCTATTTGCAGCAGCTGCCTGTTTTTGCTGTGAGAATGTTTTCTGGTTTTGTTTTTTGGGATCTTTTTGTGTGTGAGTCCTGTGAAGGGAAAAAGAGAACAAGCAGCTGTCTCCCAGAATAGTGGTACAGTTCTGAATGTCTAAATTTTTAATTAAGTAGGCTATATAATACAGTATTTCAGTTTTCATCAGTACTACAGAAAACATAGCTACTAACATGGGAAGATAATTTTCTAAATGTATTCTTTTGGTTTGGTTTTTTGAGATAAAGTCCTGCTCTGGTACCCGAGGTGACTCAGGCTCATATAGTTAGTGCCATCCTTCTGCCTCATGTGGCTGGTAGCTGGGACCACAGACTCCACTACTGCACCTGGCTCCACTTCTTTCTTTTAAAATCGTCTTATGTGAGAGAAGTGATTTGAGTAACTGGTGTTTTTTTCTTCTAGTTTCTTGCAGAGCACAAATTATTAGGAAACATTAAAAATGTAGCTAAGACAGCTAATAAGGATCATTTGGTTACAGCTTATAATCATCTTTTTGAAACTAAGGTGAGTATTATTACATTCTATTATCAGAACCTCATTTCAGAAAAAGTTATTTCTAAAAGAAGTTCTAAGTGCATGTGTTTGTAGAAAAATCTGGCATTTTTCCTCCCTGTAGTTGTTTTTCATATTGGACCAGCTTTCAAGTTTAGCAGGACTAATCACAGTATAGCAGAATATTTTGGTATCTTGACTTTAAGATTTCCTAGTACCTTAAATTGAGACAATAAATTCTTAAATTATAAATTTAGTTTAGTATTACTTTATTAGTTTTGCCTGTGAATTCTTACACAGAAAGTATGTTCCTCAGTAGAATAAGCACTTCCCTGGCAAGTGCAAGGGCCTGAGTTCAATCCCCAGTTCTGCCAAAAAAAGTACATTCCATTGAATTAATGACTGATTTATTTTTAAGATAAGCCTTTCAAAAAACAGATTTTAAAAATTTCTGCCATATTCCCTGTGAACTGATGGTCTTAAAATCAGAAGAATATTTTTTAATAGTATTTATATAAACTGTCAAGGATCATAATTTAGGGGGCCAGGGAGATGGCACAGTGGAATAAATGCTTCCCTGGCAACCGATCCCCGGTTCCGCCCCAAAAAAGAAAAAGGATCATAATTTGATTAAAATGCTTAAGATTTCCTTTGTTCTTGCAGTTTATTAAGTGATTTATTTTATATGTGTGTAGATCTTCATGTAACTGAGAGGTTAGAAATCTAGCTCATTTTTAGTCTGTCCTGAATGTTTTGTTTTTTTTTTTTTGTACTGGGGATCAAACTCAGGACCTTACACTTGCCAGGCAGGCGCTTATGCCACTGAGCTATCTCCCCAGCCCTGTCCTGAATGTTGATGCTACAATATTTTTCACAGCGTTTTAAAGGTACTGAAAGTGTAAGTAAAGTGACTGATCAAGTGAAAAATGTGAAGCTCAATGAAGAAAAGCCCAAGGAAACCAAGTCTGAAGAGACTCAGGATGAGGTTTGTATACTTTCTATTAATTGTTAGTTGTGGTACTAACGCAAATAATTTGCAGCACAAATTTCTCAAAATGCTGGATGGTTGAGTGGCCATTTTTAATGCATCAATTGGTAGAAGGGAGCCAACAGATGTGACCCAGAGGAGCAGTTCCGTGTGGCACCAGCCCAAGACTTTGGTGTAGTGTTGCCTGCATGCCTGGCCAGTCCTCTTGCACTCACAAAGCTATTTTAGGACCCTGATTCTTTAGCTAAGTTGTACTGAGTGGCAGCAACTCCTTTTTAATTATTTTTAGCTTTTTCTGATGTCCATAATGCCCCTGGCATTAGAAAATAGTCCAGGCCTGGCTGTAAGGTGTAGGTTTATCTGTCACAACTTTCCAAACAAGGGTTTTATATTTTGGTACTAACGTTTGGAGAAGCAGATAAAAACATTTCTCCAAAAACAAAAAACAAGGGGCCAGACAAATAGCTCAGTGTATGAAAACACAGGGGCCAGAGTTCAGTCTCCTGGCCTGCCATGGTGGTGCACACCTATAATCCCATTTCTGGGGAGGCTGTAAACAAGACTGACTGATCACTACAAGTCTGGTCTAGCAGTGAGACCCTGAACACCCTATAGAACCTTCCCTAAAATACAAAGAAAAAAACTAAAATATTTCTCCAGCTGGAAAGCTTTACAGCTAAGAACAGCTCTAAGAGCACCATTAGAACATCTGAGTTGTTTTCACTCTTGCCTTTTTTTTTTTTTTTTTTTTTTTTTTGAGGTTAAGTAGGAAATGTGTTGGGGAGTGAGGAATGGGAACAGGAATAGCTCCTGAAAGGCAGGAGAGTCTGAGGGGGCTGCGCTAAGCTTGCCATTTCTGATAATACCTTGTCAACAAGGCACACTCATTGATAACAATCCTTATATCAGCAGTAATAAGCTGTCTTTTTGTCTTTTAAAGGGTTTACCATTTGGGTAGTTCTGGGCAGAGTGTGAACTCAAGATACATAGTTAACCAATGTTCATATGATTGAAGCTAGTTAGTACTGCATGTCTTCCTGTGGTTGAAAAGCACAAGGTAGTATTTTTGGGATGTATACACACAGAGCATTTTGAGGTTTATCGCATCTAAAATTGGCTGGGGTTGTGTGGTATTGAGACTCAAACCCAAGCCTTCATCCCTTACCTTCATTTTTTGATTTTGATTTTGTGGAAAGTCTTACTGAGTTGTCCAGTCTGACCTCTCAGAGCCCGCCTGCCTCAGCCTCCCAAGTAGCTGGGGTCACAGGTGTGGGCCACCCCCCACACTGTAGAACTGTATCAGCTCTGTTAGCTTCCCATTACTATTAACAGTACATGGGGTAAATAATTTATAAGGACCGACTTCTGGCACAGAGCAGTGGGGGCTTCAGTTCGTGTGCTGTGACCTCACCTCATGGCAGCAATGAGAAAACAAGAAACTTGGGTGTTTATCCAGGACCCTCGCTTCCCTCTGCTAGTTCTGACCCCTACACACATGTACACATAGGTTCCATCATGTGAGCCTCTGGGGGCATTGAGGATCCAGGATGTAGCAGCAGCTGCACGTAGTGCCTTTGGATTGAAACAGTGCTCTGAATTACTTTAGTAGGACTCGGGGGACTTGAGCTGTAGATTTTTCCTTAGGGAAGCAGCCTCGCTTTAAAGTACTAATCTTCAGGCTCTGAATTAGATAGGGCTGTCTGCACAATCTACATGTTTCCTAATTGCTCACCAAAAGCATTTAGCACAATTTTGTTTTTATAAACTACACTGAGTGCTAAACATGCATGTGGCCAGGTTTTCCAAAATCATGAAACAAGTTAAATTGATGAACCAAGGCACCCACTATGCTTTGCGAGGCTAAGGTAAGAGGATCTCAAATTCAGACCCAGCCTGGAGTGAGACCATCTTAAAATTTTAAGGACTGAGGAATGTAGCTCAGTATAGGACCTGGGTTGAACCTTTGTACCAGTAATAAACAAATCCATCAATTATATTATCCTATTGCTTTGGCTTGTATTAAAGGACCTGAAAAACTTTTGCTTCCTAGGGCATATGCTTGTTTTAAAGTGCAGAATCAGAGACAATATTGCCAAATTCATTTTACTTGGTATAATGAAATATCTAGAAATAGCAATTACTGCACAGTATTTAATTCACTCACAATGCTTAATTTCAGTGCATTATGATTTTATAGTTCAATGAGGTTTCTAAACTTGAGAATTAACTGAATCTGTGGCTTGTTGAACAGTTAAAAAAAACTCTTCCCCAAAGAGTTTTTTGGTTTATAGACTTGCTAGAGGTTATCTGAAATTTCAGATGTGTTAATTACTAATTAATATTCTCACCAGTCTTGAGATACTGAGGTTAGGTCATAGACATTGTCTACAGGTAAAGCAAGTATCGCTTGCCAGCATTCTAAAAGACATGAATGAACCTGTGTGTACATTGGTTTTGATTTTAGGGGCCACCAAAATACACAAAATCTATTCTGAAAAAGGGAGATAAAACCAACTTTCCCAAAAAGGGAGATGTTGTGCACTGCTGGTACACAGGAACGCTACAGGATGGGACGGTTTTTGATACTAATATTCAAACAAGTAAGTCTTAATTTTTTTCCCTAGCTTATGATATTGTAAAGCTATAGACAGGTAATTTCCAATACCTTTTCTTGGTTATCACGTACTTTTTCTTGTTTTTTTTTTTTTCTCTTCAGTAGTGAGGACGAAACCCAAGGGTGCCATATTACTGGCCTACAACCCTTGGGTTTTGTTTTTGTTTTTTTTGGTTTCAAGACAGGTTGTCACTAGTTTGTCCAGGCTGGCCTTGAACTTGAGATCCTATCTCAGCCTCTGATTACAAATATACAAATATGCTCCACCATACCACCCACCATGTTATCTGCATTTTTTTTTAATCTATTAAAAGTGCTTGTAATTGTTGGAAAGCAAAAATGAGGACAGTACACCTTGTCTAAATGTGCTTAACGTCTGTTTTAGGTCATTTTCCAGTGCTCAGAGAAATCCCTGAGACTGGATCATTTGTAGGAAAGGCTATTTTGGCTCCTGCTTACAGCCTGGTGCATCTGCTCAGCTTCTGGTGAGGCCATGTGCTGAGCTGTACATGGTAGAAAAGGAGGCAGGCAGGAGCAGGTCACAAGAGAGCCATGTCTGTAACAGTGAGGGTAGAGGTATCAGGCTTGCTTTACAAACAAATAATTGGCAACTTTCTGTAGTAGCCATTCAGGCCCTCCAAAGCAAGGATTCATTGAAAAAAACATTAATTCCCCTCTAGCTACCTAGTCACACCTCATAGGTCCCAGCACCATTCAACACTGCTATGCTGGGGACCAGAAGACCAGACTGTGACATGAATTACAGTATAGCAAAGCCATGTGCCAACTGTTGCAGCGTCCTGGTGTGATGCTTTTAATGTGAAAGGCAAAATGGTGTGCTGTCCTCCGTGTATGGGGCCTAATTCCTTACCCCTCACCTAGGTTTTTATATTTAGAATTTTCCTCATTGAATATAACATGGTTTTCTGAAGTTTTCTTTTCAAATAGATAGTATTAGAGAAGTAAACTGTTTGCACGAGGCATGGCGGCAACACTCCTGTGATGCTAGCACTCAGGAGGCTGAGGCAGGTCACCTCATTGTTGGCCAGCCTGAGCTAGTCAGTTCAGGGTCAGCCTAAACTATAAAGTGATACTCTTGCTCCAAAAACAAAGAATTTTTTTCTTTGGAACTTAAGTTTCTTAATAAAAGCTGTAACATATCATTAATTATTAGGACAATTTGTCTTACAGGTTCAAAGAAGAAGAAAAATGCCAAGCCATTAAGTTTTAAGGTTGGAGTGGGCAAAGTTATCAGAGGAGTAAGTAAAGAGTGGCGTAAGTCAGTGGTCTTCTGACACACACTATTGTGGTATAGTGCTAGAGAGAATGACAATAGGGGTGCTGGGCGTGGTGGCACACACCTAATCTCAGCACTTAGGAGGCTAAAGCAGAAGGATCAGAGAGTTCATGGCCAGCCTGGACTACACAGTAAGTCCCTATCTTAAAAAAAATTACTATGGAGACTATAATAAAAACAGTCTAGGTCAAAATAAGTGAGTTTGAGGCCAGCCTGGGATAGCAAAGTTAAGGTCAAAGCCAGCACAAACTGTATAGTGAAACCATGTCTCAAAAAAACAAGTCTTTGGAGTTGGACAGATTGGACAGTGTCCTCACTAACCAACCTGGCACAGCTGTCAAGGCCAGCCTGCAACTAGCAGAGATCTCCCCCAGGCTTCTGAGTACTGTGGTTATAGCTGTGCTTCATCATGCCTGGCAGGAACTGTTTGTGCTATCCTATAAAGAGTTTAATCCATTGAGTCCAGAACAATATAAAACACCTTATTAGGTTTAATAGTATATAACTTTGTTACCTGTTGCGAAGTTGATAGTAACTATGTAATGAGCAATTTTTCTAGTCCTATGTATTAACTACCTAGTGAGTTCAAAGTCAGTCTTAACTACAATGTGATACCCTCACTCCAAAAACAAAAAATTTTCCATTGGAACTTAATTTCCAGTTTTTCTAGTTCACCATATTGTTAGCTTCCAAATATGAGTAGATTTGACTTTGGCATTGCTGTACTATGTTTATATAGCTGGACAAGTGGATTTAAATGCAAATTTGAAAGAACA
Organism: Ctenomys sociabilis; assembly: GCA_004027165.1. Taxonomy (NCBI): domain Eukaryota; kingdom Metazoa; phylum Chordata; class Mammalia; order Rodentia; family Ctenomyidae; genus Ctenomys; species Ctenomys sociabilis. The sequence goes on along the minus strand of PVKA01013321.1, from coordinate 1,935 downwards.
AGAAGCAACCTGGAAAACTATCATTTCTTTTAAAAGATGACTTTTGCCATCTGCAGAAGATCTGAGTTCTCTAACAGAACAATGCAATGTTAAAAAAAAAGTTGCTCATTTATCCCTAGAAAAACGAATGCTTTGTCCTATGATGTAAAACTAGTTAATTTTTAATACAAATACAGATTTCCACTTGTACATGTTACAGTTCATTAAAGCACTTTCATGTATCATTTAAGGAGTGCTATCACACTGAAAAATATTTTAATTGAGAAAATTATAAGGTTTAGGAGATCAAGGATTATCACCTTCAAAAATAATCAAATCCAGTGACAGAGGGCTTAATATGTGAACACACAACATGCTTTAATCTTTTTTTCTCCCTCTGAACTTTAGTGGGATGAAGCACTCTTGACTATGAGTAAAGGTGAAAAGGCTCGACTGGAGATTGAACCAGAATGGGCTTATGGAAAAAAAGGACAGCCTGATGCCAAGTATCCTTTTTCGCCTTCATAATTAAAAGAAAAACACATCAAGAAAATGAACTGAAGGTATTTAGAAAGTTGCTATGTAGGCCAGGCCTGCAGACCAGGAGTACTGTCTGGCGTAAGCTTGATACATGTTCTGTCAGCTCACCTAAGTAGACATCTTTCCCTTCTTTCCCCTCTTCCACTTTCTCTCGCTGTTACTACCTAGACTGCCATCAAACTCCTGGGCTCAAATGTCGTACCTCAGCTTCCCAAGTAAGCTGGGACAACAGGAGAAATTGAAGTGAACTTTATTTTCCCCACCCTCTGAAGTTCTGATTTTTGGCATCTTATTAAGCTTTCACTATTAAAATATTTTTAATATATGCAGGGTTTACTCCAGTAAGTTACAATACCCAATATAAAAAGGTAGCATGCAGTACTGGGCCAATATATAGCTCATAGTAATTTTATGCTACAGTGTAATTTATGGCAGTTGAATAGACATGAGTTTAAGAAATAAAACACAATGGGAAGTATCCATTATGAAATGAAGACTACAACACCATACAGTGTTGGTAACCATTTATTAAGAGTAATAACAGTGCTTCACTGTAGGTTCAATTTGTGAACACTTTAAAAAATGATGCCAGCCAGGTCAGACCACAAGCCAAGTACATAGGAAGGTAACTTACAGCTGTCGTAGGTTACATTCCTGTTTGCCAGGTTAACGTTTTTCTTTTGGGGGGGTACTGTTTTGAGATCGGTTTTACCAGTTAAAACTTAAAAATAGTTCTATCAAAACTAGATGAACAGCTGCAGCTACTACCTCTTCTGTGTCAGGCACTTTCAGGACCAGTCTGGTATGCATAAATTCTCTGAACATCTTCAAATTCATAGTAAATAATGTACTAATTTCATGCAAACTTTAATACATCTGGTCAGCAGACTCATTTTCCCCCCCTTTGTTACTACTGAGTTAGCAGCCTTTATAAACTGGTGGCTAGTTTAGGATCCTAGTTGAACTTCAGCTGACCTAGGTAGCCTACTTTAGAGACAGAGCCAAGTTTGTATTACATAGTAAGGCTATTACTATGACAGTAAGGGAGAGAGATTTTTTATCAAACTTTGCCTTGACTTTTTCAACAGAATTCCACCAAATGCAAAACTCATTTTTGAAGTAGAATTAGTGGATATTGATTGAGACAGCGGGACTTAAGATCTGAATACATCAGAGTGATTAAAACTTGGCCTTGAAACTTATGTAATTAGAACTTACTATTGTAAAGAATCAACTGGAAATTTCAGAGTTAAGTAAAACTTACTTGATCCCATTTTTGAGAAATGTAATCCCTTATAAATCCCTGAAGTCTAAAGTATTTTACTATAGCTGTGTGAAATACTGGTTAAGGAAAATTGTATTTCCTTTTACCTCATGCTGTGAAACTGAAAATTTCAATTAAAATATATCCACTGT
>PVKA01013320.1:0-55251 GCA_004027165.1 Ctenomys sociabilis | reverse complement strand
GTTCGTGCTCTGACCTACCCTCTATCCACTGGGCCAGCCACCACTCTGAACTGTGCACTTCCTCCCACCTGGGAGTCTTGTCACACTTGCTGATCTTTCAGCCTAGAAGTCCTGTTCTCTCAGCACCTACCACGCTAACCCTCCTAATCCCTCAGATCACCTCCTCTAAGAAGTCACACTGATCACTACAGGGGAGCAAATGTTCTGGCCTGGCCTGCCTTCCTCAAAGGCCAAGGGATGCTTAGAAGTCACACTCATTATCCATAGATTCCTCAGTCCAGCCCTGACCCCAATACCCCTGGGTAAGCCAGCCCCAAGAGAAAATATGCTTGACCTGCGGATCTAGTCCTTCCTCCTGTTGCTGAAGCTACAGTCACCTCAGTTCTTCCAGAATTACAATTCCAACTTTATGTTCAGTCTCTTGAGTTGCCAGCTTCTGAAACTAGCAGTTCAAAAGACTACTTTCATCTGAGCATGGTGACATATCTCTAAGCCCATAAGTCAGTCATACCAGAGGCAGAGGCAGGAGAGTGGCAAATTCAAACCCAGCTTAAACAATTTAATGAGACTTTCATCTAAAAAACAATTAAATTAAATTTTTTCAAAAACTATTTGGTGGCAGGGGAGATAGCTCAGCGGGTTAGGAACCTGCCTGGCAAGTGCAAGGACCTGGGTTTGATCCCCGGCACCATATGTTGTGTCAGCCCTGGAACCTGCAAATACTGAGCCAGCCACTGAAACCACAAGAGGATCACCACGAGTTGGACTGCATAGTAAGACCCTATACCAAATAAAAAAATAAATGAATAAATAATGTATTTTCTGTCTTTTTTTTTTTTTTTTTTTTTTTGAGACAGGGTCTCACTATGCAGTTCAGGCTGGCCTTAAGCTCACTTTGCAGCTCAGGCTGGTCTCAAACTCACAACAATCCTCCTGCCTCAGCCTCCCGAGTGCTGGGATTACAGGCGTGTGCCACCACACCCGGCTAAATAATGTATTTTTTAAAAAAGACTTTCTTATGAGTTTTTGTCAAGGGATAGGAATAAGTTGGGGAGGGTTGGTCATTGTTTTGTTTTTGCTTTGTGTTGCTGTGGGGTTTTTTGTTTGGGGGAGCTCATGATTTTTGGTTCGGTTTTTTGGTTTTGCTGGGCATGATGGTGCACTCCTATAATCTCCACATTCAGGAAGCTGAGGCAGAAGGATTGTTGCTACTCTGAGACCAGCAAGAGCTTCATAGTGAGTTCACAGCAAGCCTGGGGTACATAGTAAGACTCAAAGAAAAAAAAAAAAAAAAAGGTTTTTGCAAAAGCAGCAATGTTTGCCTGACTCTTACTTTTCTCTTAAAGGAATAATATACATAGGCCCGAGTTTTTAGATCGAGAGAATGTGGTGGGGAGAGTTGCCCCACTCAGACAGTGTCCACTGAGCTCACATGGGGCCCCAGGGCCCTTTGAAAGGCAGGCATAACCCCTGCCTTCTTCGAGATCAGGATCCACCAGGAAAGATGCATCATGCAGGTGATCTGAGCAAGTGAATACTCATTTTTAACAAGTAAAGAACGCTTCAGAGGCAAAGTCCAGGAGCCTAAGGAAGTCTCACTGAGAAGCCCCCAGATTCTTGGGAAATCAGTGCTGAAAGGGGCATGCTGGGGGCATTCTGAGCAGAAGGAACAGCACACAGAGACCCGGAGTGGAGACAGAGGGGCAGAAGCAATGGTTTGCACAGCTAGGGAGGGACAGGTCAGGGCCACAGCCCAAGGCTCGCTGGACCCAGGGCCCTGCTAGTGCCTCTGCACACGAGCATGCCCCTGGGAACTGCGCCGGACCTTTCTCTTTGTCCGGAAAGTTGGATTGTAGACATAAACATGACAGACATCAGCATCGTGTGATTCGCTGGGGAATGCTTAAGAAAATGAAATCCTCTGCTGAACACCTGAACAACTCATTTTTTTAAAGGTTCTAATAAAAACAATTCAAGAAAATAGATGTCCAAGAACAACTTGGCACCTTCTGCAGCCATCCTTAGCTGTCAGTTATGTTCCACGTTACCACAAACCTGCCTCTTCTAACTCACCTTGAAGTTTTCTTTATAAGCCAGGTCTTTTTCTGATATCCTAGGATTACAGGCTTCTGAGGTTTGGTGGGCTATTTTCTTAGTGTGTGTGTGTGTGTGTGTGTGTGTGTGTGTGTGTGTGCGCACCTGTGTGTGTGCACACAAGCACATACACACAGTACTGGGGAATGAGCTCAAGGACTTCAAACTGAGTCACATACCCAACCATTTTCTTACTATTTTTTTTTTTTTTTAATTTTGAGACAGGGTTTCACTAAATTGCTACACTGAGCTGGGCATGGTGGTGCGTGCATATAATCCCAGCACTTGGGAACCTGAGGCAAGAGGACTGCCACGAGTTCAAAGCCAATCTGGGATACATGGTGAGACCCTGTTTCAAAAAATAAAATGAGCTGCTAGGTTGCCCCGGTTGGGCTCGTACTTAGGATCCTCCTGCCTCAGCCTCCCAGAGTGCTGGGATTGTGTCAACACACCAGCTGTTTCCTTCTTAACAATCACTACTGGGCTAGCTTCTGAGACTAGAAGCCAGGGTCTCATGCATCTGAGGCAAACACCGTCTGCTGAGCCATATCCCCACACAATGTAGATTACTTCTGAGAAAAAATCAAGTTCCCACTGCCCATCCCCAAGTTCCCACTGGGTGGTGATCTTAGAGTTCTGCCAAGAGTAAGGGGTAGGACTCACAGGTTCCGGCAACTCTCAAGAGCTGGATTCCTAGGCTGGGCATATATGTTCAATACAGCTGTTCTCCTAACAGAAGCTTCAGCAGGGCCCAGACCCAACTTTCTTACATAAAGCACAGTGTTCATGAAGCCTACTTGTTTCTGGGACTTGGTTCTGTTTCCCCAAGAGTCCAAGAGCCCTTTGGCTCAGGCCATTTTCAAAATTCCAGCAGAAGAAGCATCTGCCTTGTCACACGGCTCTCTACTTTGAAGGACAGAACAAGCAGCCAGCTATCTTAGTAGAGTGGCAAGAGGAGGAAAGTGAGAGGAATCTATGCCCAGAATTTGACTTCGTTGAGGAAACCAGAGGAGGATGAGGCCCTGTGTGTGGATGAAAACCACCACCTGAGTGTGGGCGGTGGTCAAGACCCCAAGTCTGCTGTCCAGAGTACACAGGAAGACAATGGGCCAAGAACAGCCCCCACCCCAGTTCTCTAGGTGGGCAGAGAAGGGAAGCCGAACTTCTCCTGGGCAGGGGCTAGGGGCACTCAAAATCATAACCACATGGTTACCACCTCAAGCATTAAACTTGAACCCTAGAATCATAGGAAATTTGGGGATTTTGTTTTCCCTTCAGTGCAGGATGAAAATAAGCTTGAAAATCCCAGCATCCCAGGAAAAGTAGATGGACCACACTCAAAGCGGGAAAGACTGCAGTGGGACGTGAGGTAGGAATGCTTGCCCACATCCAGGAATGTTTGGCAGCATCTGGGTATCAACTCCAGGAGGCTCCTGCAGCTTCTTCATCCTGGGGAGACCAGAATGTAGAAAGGCCTGCCCTGGCTACAAGGCCCCTTAAGAAGGCTCCTATCTTTCCTAAGTCACTCTTCCCTAACATCAAAGGTTTCATGATGGGTGCATTTTGACTCTGTGCTGATGATAAAAAATTGAAAATATTTTTAAGATCTTTTAAAAACTAAAATTTTGATGAGTTCATATTTCATGCATCAGAAAATCACCTACAACATAGGAAAATGCATTTTTCACCCTGCACCTTGTATAAACCATCTGCCCCACCTCCAGCCCTGCTCAGAAAGAAAAATTAAATTGAGCCTATTCAGATCCCAGCACAAGTACAGGAAACACAGGGACATGGGAGACAAGTTTTTTTTTTTTTTTTTTTTTTTTTTTTTTTTTTTTTTTTTTTTTTTTAGTGAAATCGGAGATTGAACTCAGGCCCTTGAGCTTCCCAGGGAAGCACTTATTCCACTGAGCCATCTCCTCAGCCCCCAGAGAGGACATGTTAACTGTCAGTGCCAGCAAGCCATGAAGAATGGGGACCCTGAAATCCTCCTGAAGCTTCAACAATCAGGGGCAGATAGGGAGGATATATAGGCTCTGCTCCAAACGGAGAAAAATTGGGACACTTTACAAGCAAATGTTATGGGCGGACCCTGTTCGAGTCATTGGAGAGTAGACAGAACATCTACAAAAAGACAGGCTTTTGGTTTTGCTTTGGGTTGGGTTGGGTTGTTTTTGTTTTTTGAGACAAGGTCTCACTCTGCAGTTCAGGCTTATATTGAACTCACAATGTAGCCCAGACTGCCCTTGAACTTGTGGCAATTGTCCTGCCTCAGCCTCCTGAGTGCTGGGATTACAGGTGTGTGTGCCATCACACCTAGAAAGACACGGTTTTGAGGTTCCTGGGGACATTCGTCTTGGATGCTAATATTTATTCTGTTAGGTGAGATAATAGTCCAGTGATTGTACAAGAAACTATGTTTTAGGCAGCAGTGTGTGGGCAGGGAGATGTTTAACTACAGGCTTTCCACTCTCGTGGTGGAAACCCTCCTGCTGTGGCTGATTTCAAGCTGCCAATGAAAGGTCACTGAATAGGGAACTGGGAAGAGATGCGTACTACCAGGTCTGGCCCACCACTAATGACAGGAGAGCTCAGAGCAGAATTCTGAAAGATTTCAATAAAGACTTATTATGGAAACAAAGCTTTTGTAAATAAGGAGAGGAAGAGAGGTTGAGGGGAGGAGAGACAAAGGGGAAAAAAATCCAAGTCCCGTATGATGAATGTTATCATTGTATATATCTAAACTGTATCAATATTTTTTGGATACAGGGTCTGGCTATGCAGTTTGATTGTTTGATTTTTTTTTTTTTTTTTTAATCTTAGGGAAGGGTCTACAGGGTGTTCAGGGTCTCACTACTAGATCATATTTGTAGTGATCCACCTGTTTACAGCCGCCCAAGAGCTAGGATTACAGGTGCACACCACCATGCCCAATCTCAATTGCTATGTGCCCCAGGGGCAGGGCCAGCACAGCAGGCCTGGGGATGGAACCCCCGGACCCCTGCACCTGCTTGCAGGTGCTTTAATCTGCTGAGCTATGTGGCTGGCCCTGGCTATGCAGTTTGGACTCATGGTGATCCTGTCTCAGCTTCCCCAGTGCTGGGATTACAGACATGAGCTACCATGCCAGTTTTAGGCTGTCTCAGTGCACCCAGGATTCTGGGGCCAGCAATGGCATGGAGTACTGAATATCAAACTTGGGTCCTTGTGCTGCACAAGCAAGTGTTTATGCCACTAACCTATCTCCCCAGCCCCAATAGAATTAATTAAATAAAAAAAATTATTGAAAGTGGGACAAAATATGATCTGTGAGATCTGGATGCTACACATGTTGGGGTTTAGTAGAGTATTATTCCCTTTGCCTGTGTGTATTTGAACATTTTCATAGTGAATAATTTAAAACTATGGTCATTTTACATAGATGAGGAAAACTTATCCCTAGAATTCTAGGTGTGCGCATTGACCGCTAGAGCCCTGCCTCAGCCACAATCCCCCCCCCCCCAATCTGTAAGTCAAGGACAGGAAACACAGGCATTGCCAGGTCAGGCCTAAGACTGGATCCTCAATAGGTCACAGCCAGTTCTCCAGAGGCCCATGCTAAGCACGGGGTGGAGAGCCCATCCCAGCAGCAGAGACAAAGCCCTGACGGGAAGTCCTGTTGTACCCTCTGCTAGCTCCGTGAGCCTGGGCAACTTCCTCCAACTGTCTAAGCCTCTGTTTACTGATTGGGAAAGAAAGGGTGCTAATGTGACATGTAGGCACGGTGTCAGTCATAATCCCTGGTGTTCCATCTTCCCTGGGGGGCTCTGTCAGGGGCTGTAGGCACAGGAGTGAGTTGTATAAAATGTGGCATGGCCCTTCTTCTTCACTAGGGAAGGTAGGTCCTGTGTTGCCAAATATCCCCATTTTTTCAAGAGAAACGGGGGCCCCAGCTCCTTATACAAAACCTCCTGATGGTAAAATGTTGTTAACAAATCCATGCATTTGAAAACACAGCCCAGGCCAAGCAAAACACTGCTAGAGACCAGGCCTGGGTAGCTTCTGCTTAACCACAGAACTGACAAGCTCACCATTGGCTGAAACCAGGCCTGTATTCTGAAGACTGCACACATGCCATGCCTTGACGTGGCACATCTCATATGAGCCTCTTGTACAGATGAAGAAACCGAGGCCCCAAGAGGGTGAAGGGAGCTGACAGGACGAGGAACAAATAGAAGTCTCTCCAAGAACTTGATGAGGCACTGTGCAGCTCGTCCAGATTCTCACGAGGACCTTGGGAAAGTAAATGCCAGGTGCAGAGAGGGGCCACACAAAATCAAATGAATGGTTGGGACCAACCCATCTTCCCACTGCCTTCCTGCTGAGTCCTCCCCACACCCACATCAGGTAGGCAGCTCAGAGTGGACAGCTGTCAGATCCGCCCAGCTGCCTCTGGGACAGGGCAGGCCATGGTGGCAGGGAAAGAACCTCTCCCTTTATCTCCTTGAAAAAGCATGTGCAGCCATAAAGACATTCTAGACCCCAAGTCTAGGCCCTTGTTTTCTGCACCTCAAAGACAGGAAGCTGGACTAAACACCCCCGCCCCCGAAGCCCCTACCCAGACACTCCCTGAGCAGGAGCTCCAGGATTAGGCTGGAGACAGGTCTGGCTGCATTGCTTTGGACCCACTCCCCAAGAGCTGTGGGAATTTAGACACTCGGAATGCAATTCTTTCTGATTAAAAAGTGGCTGAGGGCTGCAAATGTAGCTCAGTGGTAGGGGGCCTGATTAGCATGCACGAGGCTCTAGATTTGATCCCCACACTCAAATAAAATAAGAAATAAAAAGTAACCAAGCTTCCCTTCCTCGGTGAATTTTCCTAGTTCGAAGAAAGAAAGAACTCCCAAATGGGTTGCCCAGAAAGTTGAGAAATGGGTCCCTTTAGAAAAGATATGCTTACATTCCATTATAGGTGGGGCACCTACGCCCCGGGCACAAAGAAGGCTCCAGATAGGTGTGGCTTGACCTCAGGCCATGAGGACTGACAGTAACTTCTAGGGGCCTATAAAACTGCCACACACCTCCTCTGCCCTGGACACTGAGTCTCTCAGGTGGAAAGCTCTTGACTATTGACCAGGGATGGCAGTGACCATTTGTACCTAAATCCTGGCTGAGCTACTTACTAGTGGTAAATCTCAGAAAATTCATTTGTGCTCTCCCCTCTGCCTCCATTTCCCCATACAAAATGGGAAGCACCTGTGTCCCAGGGCTGTTGAGATTTCTCACAGTAGTTTTAAAACAGTGTCTGGGCCTGGCCACTTATAAATGAGATGAATGTGAACATATACTTCCAGTAGGACCAGAATTAAAGGGTCAGCAGAGGAGGGGAGTAGCTCAGAGGTGATGAGCTAAATTCCCAGCACTGCAAAACCAACAAAATATTAGGAGTGGCAAAGCCATGGGAAAAGGCCAGCATGCAGGAGGTAGCCCTTATGGCTTGTGCCTGATATTAAACAGCTATTGGCAATTGACATAAGTTTAATTAATTTGTATTTATGTCTTCACAGTTGAACCCTTCCTCTGAGAAACTTTCCCATTAAGACTTTCCAAAGGGCCAGGGAGATGGCTCGGTAGAATAAGCGCTTCCCAGGCAAGTGCAAGGGCCTGAGTTCAATCCCCAGGTCTGCCAAAAAAAAAAAAAAAAAGACTTTCCACTGACTCTGCCCAAGGGGCCTCTCCCCTCTCTTATCACACATCAGGGTGAGCCTTTGTGGCCAGGGCCCCCACCACCACCGTTTAGGGCACATAACACAGCATCCCAGGAGAAGGACAAGATGAGCCAGAGAACCAGGCTGTCCCCACCCAATGGAAACAGATCCTGAAAGCCATGCAGCTTGGCAAAGGCCATAAACATACCTCAGGACAGGAGCTCGAACCCAAACCCCTGAGTCCCTGGTGTTCTACTTGTTTCAGCTAACTCACTTTGTCTCCCTCATAAAGTGGGACAAATAACAGCAGCTGTTTCCTAGATTTGTTGCAAGTCTTAAATAAATGAGAGCATGCAAAGCACTCAGAACAATGGCTGGCACACTGGACTCCATATTCGGGTAGAACAATACATCCTAGATTGCCTGGTCTGGTCCTGTTTTATGCCTGATTGCTCAGCAAATCTTCCAACTAGTGTCCTCTATCACTCTTAAAAGGGATTTGGAAGAAATTTGCTTTGGAAGAAAATTATATGGCCACCTTAAAATAATTGCCTGCCGCAGTTTAAATTATTATTATTATTTTCTGCCATACCACACTGAGTCTCCAGGAAGTGAATAGTTTGGCTAAAAATAACTCTGTAATTCAGTATCACCCTTAGACCCAGGTGACAGTGGTCCCCACCTTTTGAACCCCACTTTGGCTCTCTTATAGCTAACTTCTTATCACAGGGAGAGGAGATTCTGGGGCGGACAGATTACCCACTGAGGGCCTGGAATCCCACCACTGGATCACATTATGGGCAGCCAGGGCCCTACGGTTCTATGTACAAGTAGCCCTGAGCCTATTTCCAGGACATGAGAGGCTCACTCTGAGCTCCAGCCCCTGAGAACAGCCTGCACCACTGGGGTGCCCAACTCAAAAGATAAAGTGACCAAAGGGCAGCTCTTGTCATGGGTAGAGGGATTGGGGAGCAGAGCTCGCATATGCAGCTGAGCTGTTCACAAGTGCACACAGGACCTCTTGGGGGGGTTGCATAGAGGCAGAATGGGAAGGGTGGAGGACAAACCAGGCACTAGGAGACCCATTTCCTCTACTGCCATTTTCCAATACAGGGTCCCAGGAGTCAGAAAAGTCTACATCCAAAGGAGGCCTTTCATGTTGTTGAGAAAGTGTATTTGTCAAAGTAGAAGGCTAGAACATATTTTATTTCACATTTTGTTAGCTTGATTTATAACCTGCAAATATTTAGACATATGGTACGTGAACTTCCATCTGTACTCTGCCAGTCTCCACAAATCCCTGCCACCTTCTGCCCAGTCTCAAGGCCAAGTGTTTACCGAGCCCCTCCTCTGTGCTGAGTGACTCCTCCGAGGGAAGGGCACCTCTGTGCCGGCCAAACTCACGCTCAGGAAACAGGATCCTGGAAGCAGGATGAGGGCACAGGCCTGGTCCTTGCCTCTGTTCCCAGCACCTCTCTTGGTTTTTGTTTCCCCATTTGGATAAGAGGCTGCTCTAGCTCTATGGGATGCAACCAGGGACACAGTGAAGGACTGGAATTAGGTCAGTGGCCTGGATAGGGTGGGGCTGGCCCTGGGAAAATAACTGTACAATTGAGCTCTGCAGGGCAGGCACAGGCCCTCGCAGCCTAATCCATTTCATTCGTCCTTCTACAGGCATGGCAGCCGCCCACAGTCTCAGGCACAGAGCAAGGGGCTGGATCTGCCTGGTGTGGGAGGGTAAATAAAACACCACAGAAGGCTGAAACACAAAGCAAGACTTGGCAACTGTGCTTCCAAGAGCCCTTCCTTAGGCACCTTCCATCTTCCCAATCCCAGCATGGTAAATCAGCTCCGAAAGGTATGGGGTTTAGTCAAGACCTTTCTGCTTCGGGCGCGCCCAGAACTTGTGGCTAGCCAGACGCGAGGTTTCGGGTTCCCGAAGTCTCAGGACACTGTCCCAAGCTGCCCGGAGTTGAGAGGCCCCGTCCAGCTCCCGGAAGGCTGGAGGGAGGTGAGCGCCAGGGAGGGCCGGGCCACAGGACGCACGGGCCGGGGCCGGGAGGGGCCTTGCGGGGGCAGCTGGACTGCGTGGAGCGCCACTGTGCCCAGCCTGGGCGCCGAAGCGCAAGCGTCCGAGTGTGCGCGCGGGAGGCAACCGCATTTCGGTCAGTTCACCGCGGCCGGGCCGGGATCTGGGCTGCACGGCGCCGGCGGGGGCCGGGGGCGCGGTGAGGGCGGGGCTGCAATGCCCGACGCTGCGGGCTGGGGGAGCTGTGCCTGCCTGTCCCCAAGGCCCGGGCGGGGACCAGGCAGCCGGGGCGCCAAGCCGCTCGCTCTCTCCAACTGGGAGACGCGCGGCCGTCTACGCCTGGGGCGGGCTCCGGCCCCTGTGTTCCCGGGGACCGCCCGGAGAGGCCCCCGGAGAAACCGGGTTCGGCGGGCTAGGCGGGCGCTGCCTCTCCGGCCCGCCCCCGGGGGTGTCCCGGGCCGCTGGACCCGCCCAGGTAACCCCATCCTCGGCCCGCCCCCGGCCCGCCCCCCCGCGGCCCGCCCGCCTCCGCCGCTGCCGCTGCATCCCGGCTCCGGAGAGCGCTGACAGTCTGGTCCGCGCCGGGCAGCGGGCGAGCAGCGGGCAGCGGCCGCAGGCACGGAGGCTCAGCCGCCCCGCCCGGCCCGCGCCCCACCCGCCACGGGGCGCCCACCTGCCGCCCCGACGGGAGGCCCCCAGCGCCCGCAGCCGCCGGCCGGGGCAGGGCGCCCGCGGCCGCACCATGAGTCCCCGCTCGTGCCTGCGCTCGCTGCGCCTCCTCGTCTTCGCTGTCTTCTCGGCCGCCGCCAGCAACTGGCTGTAAGTCGGGCCGGGCCGGGCCGGGCGGGCGGGGCAAGGCGGGCCCCGGGCAGCGGCCGGTGCCAGGCGGCGCGGGGCAGCGGGTGCGGGGGCGCCCGGCAGGTGCCTCGGCCGCCGGACGGGAGGCTACTTGCTCGCGCTGTCACCGCTACCCGGCCTTCGACTGGACACTCCGGTTCCCTTTTGCCAGAGCAGCAGGGATGGCTGAGGTGTCCGCACCCGCAGGAGGCCCTGGGCGCCCGAGGGCGCATGGAGCGCGAGCGCGGGGCGGTGGCCCCGGAGGAGTGCGGGTGCCCGGTGCAGCCCACAGGAATGACAGATCTCGGAGAAGCCCATTATGGGGAAGGGCTCCGGGACATAATAGCAGGTTAATCCCTAGAAGTCTGGGAGAGCTCCCCGTGCCTAACTGCGCCGCGCTGCGGGCTGGGCAGGAGGCGTGCAGAAACCTGTTTCTGCTTGGGGGGCGGGAGCCAGGCATGGAAAGAGGGAAGGGACCGGGATACCGAGCCTCTGAGAGCCCGCGGTTGGCTCTGTCCTGACCAGAGGAGGAACAGGGTGGTAATGCTGGCTACCTATCTCTCCTCAACGGTCTGTGCTCAGGAGGCAGCCTGAGAATAGGACAGAAGCTTGCAGAACAGAAGGGGAGCTAAAGGGATGAGCTGCAGTGCACTGGGGTAACAGGGAGGAAGAGGAGCCGGACTCCATCCCTCCTCAGTGACACTTCCCCGTGCCCCAGGCTTAACCCTGGACCTATCTCCTTCTGCCCAGAGTTCTGCCCTTAGCAGCTGTGGGCCGACAGTGGGGAGCCAAGCCCCAATATTGATCTGAAAAGCATGAGGTGGGAAGGGGGATAGCCAACAGTGTAGTGTGGTTTCCATGGAGACCAAGGAGAGGAAAAAATTCTCTCTGCATCAAGACCAAAGAACAAATATCTCCCATGAAATTGCCCCCAGTGTCCAATGGCTGTTGCTATGAGGTCATTGTGGCCAGCCGGGGCCCTGCAGGCTGGAAGGAGTGTGTTTGTTGGGGTCAGAGCCACCCAGGGTTTGGGGGATGGAGGTGATGTGGAATTCTCCCAGCTGTTCCAAGAGAGAGTGACTCCAAGGCATCCCAAAGTGGCTGCAGAGCTTTTGTTTTTCTTGGAGGCTTAATTTGATTAACACTTCAGGAGCAGTGGCAGTGTGTACAGAAACCAGGGCACCACCACCTCCTCCCTCTGCCCCCCTGCAGATTGCCCCTAAGCAGGGCCTGGATCACAGAGCTGTGTTTAGACTTGGGGGAGCGCGGAGTCTCCTGATCTGGCTCTTAAATACATGGGCTCAAAGCTGGAGTCTCCAGAACAGGTCTGAGCATCAAGAGGAACCGGGGAGGTGGTCTGCCTGCCCACCGCTGAAGGCTGCCAAAAGAAAAATGGCAATATGAGAGCATAACCCAGTTCTTCAAGGAAAACAGGGACATCCCGCAATGGAGAGCCCTTCAGGACATCTGGCCCTTTCCACTGGAGTCCCTGGGGGCCTCATTGGATCCCTTTATAGATGAGGAAACTGAGGTCCGGGGAGGAAAAGCTACCTGCCAAAGTCAAGCGCTGAGAACCAAACCCAGGTGTCTGTCTTCCAGGTAGGGACAGCCTACATCTCCCTGAGGCTGCCCTAAAGGAGGCAACCAGCTTTGGGCTTTGGGTCATGCAAATCCTGGGGAATTCCAGCAGCTCAGTTCTTGAACCTATGCCATGGGGGGTGGGTGAGGAGGGGTAGCCTGGAGGGAGAAGAGGTTGGCAAACCTGTTCTCTGCAACTGTGATGTTTCAGGTTGCCACTAGTGGGACTCTGGATGAGCAGACTCTTGCTCCATCTGGGCTTTAAGCCAAGGGTCTCTGCTCAACCTTGGGCAAAAAGAGCAAGGGGCCTCCGAGGACCCCATGGAACCAGAAGGGCTCTGAAGAAGATACAGCAGGCACAGCCCCCCACACACACACACACACAGAGTTATTGACATGTATTTATCTTCCTCCATCCCCAGCCAGGACTGAGAGCAGCCTTTGGGGAAATAGGTGTCACAGCATGCCTCCCAGGAACTTGGGGTCTAGGTGAAAGGACAGAATAAAAGCAAAAGCACGAATGGGTGGTGATGTGTGTGCCACTTAGCTCCCAGAGGACAGAATTGGACATGAGCAGCAATCCAAAGGGACTTGCCCTGGAGGCTGTAGAGTCATGACATAATAATTATAATAACTCCCATAGGACTATTTAAATCCAGACTACATGTAAAATCCACTTTACAGATGAGAAGATTCAGGCTCCTGGAGGTAGCAACTGCCCAAAGCCACCTAGCTAATAAGTGACAAAGATATCTGATCCAAAGCTGCCTCAACAAGCCTCAGGCAGGCAGCTATACGTCCATGCAAGATGATAGAACAGTGTCTTTTCAAGTGTGAGCCAAGCTAGAGGTCTAGCCCCAAGAAGACTGCTGGGACTGAGGTACAAGGCCTGAGTGCCCTCCCCCCCCACTACTACCTGGAGACAGGGCTGGTGGGCTAGCTGGTTGCAGAGCTGCTGCTATCTATTGTCACAGGAGGGTGGGTGGCCTGGCAGGGAGGCCAGGTGTCCTGCTGTGTGCAGCTGTTGGGCAGGACAGAGCCTGGAGATGGGAGGGCTCTGCCGCCTGGGGCCTGGGCAAGCCCAGGGAAGCTGGAATCTGTTGATTAGGCTCATGTCTGGCACCAGCAATGAATTGACAGCTTGTGGCAGGAGGGCTACACAGTCCTTTGGTGGAAGGAAGGCTTGGCTCTGCCCTCAGAGGACTGCCCTGCTATAGACACAGCTCAGAAATGTTTCTGAATGGCCCCTCCACCCAGACAATGGGGCTACATCCAGCAGACCTGGGTTCTAGTGCCAGCCAGCTCTGTGCTGATTGGCCTGGGCTGGGCCTCTTCCTCCTTCTAGGTCACAATTCTCAGAAGTTTGTTCTGAGTCCCAACTGGAAGTACTGGGAAGGGCAAGAGAACAGATAAGCTGAGGTCTCATTATTGTGGGTTCCTGGGGAAAAGGAGCAGCACCTGATCAGCACCCCTAGCTGACCAGAGAGAGGAGTTCCTTCAGCACTCTAACCGAGAGCTGGGTCTCTGGAACAGAGGCAGCCTAGAGTCCCACCTCAGCTCTACCACTGCAGTAGAAGGACCTTGGAAGGCAATTCAACCCCTCAGAGATTCTGTGGCCTCATCTGTAAAATGGTACCCATTGGCACAAATGGTACACCATGGTGGATGGGAAGAAAGAGGACATGTGTTGTGCTGGGCACAGTGCCAGGAAAGCTGATAGAAGTGGCAGCCATAGAAGCTGAAGGCTTTTATCAGTGAGCTGCGGAGTTGTGTCCCCATCTATAGGGATGACGGAATGGGCCTTTAGGCTGCTCCCTAACTTGTTTTACTCATACTGTTCTGTCCAGATCCTGTGATCTTACACAAGAAAGAGCTTAGGTCACCACTCCCATGCTCTTCATCCAAAGCTCTCCCAGATCCTGTACATAGCCAGGAAAGCCAGGCTGGCACACAGGCAAACCCTGCTGGCCATTGGGTTATCGTTGGGAACACCTTTCAGTGCCGAATATGGGAAGCGAAGGAAGCGTCGCTCACCCTACTGGCTCTCAGTCCCACAGGGATGCATCTTCAGGCCAAGCTCCTGTGCATCTGCTTGCCCAGTGGAGCTGGGTTAACTCCCTTAGCTTCTGGCCCTAAGCTTCAGCATTTGGGGCAGCCCCACAAGTAAAGATGTGTCCCTCCTTCCTCACTAAATCATAAAAATCTATATCCTGGGAGCTCCCCCAGTGGCTCTGAGCAGTGAGTTACAATCACTAACACACCTATAGCACTTTACAATGTGTACTAGAATTTCTCACAACCTTGGTATAATTAATATGTGGGGCCAGAAAATTTTTTGTTAAGGGTCTGTAAGACCCTTAGGAGCACCTCAGCCCTCTACCCATGAGATGCCAGCAGCAGACACACTGCTTTCCACCTGGCCATTGCCAAATGTGCCCTAGGGGGCAAAGGCACATCCACATGTTGAGAATGAATGGCTCACAAACCACGTTCACACCCACTGTCCTCCTTGAGCCACACATCCTCCCTCCCCTCCCCCTCCAGGGAGGAGTGAGTGTAGCTTTCAGCCCTTCAGAGGCCCAGAGGGGTGGTGACTTCTCTGAGGAAGCAGGACTTGAACTTGACTTGCTCTCACATGTCCAAGTCGCCTGGCTTTCAACCCCTACCTATAGAATCATGTTGTGTTATACATACATAATAGCACTTCTGGAGGTGGAAGCTGGGGTGCAAGGGCTTCTGAGCATACCCTAGTGCCTGGCACAGGCCTGCCACACAGTGGGTGCTCAGTCAGCACTTGATGGATAAATGAAAGAAGGGCCCGTTTTACTTCTAGATGTCAAAGACTGGCCATCTTCAAAGACTTCAAGTAGGAGGACGACTTCCTTCCACTGCCCCTGGGCTCAGGTGACACTAAAATGTGCTGTGGTGGGAATCAGGAAGTGTGGCTGTCACCCTGCAACCCTGCCTCTCCTGCCATACCAGGCTGAGCTGTTCCTCACCCCTCCACCAAGGCCCCCTCACCAGGCTCTGCCCTCGGGGTTTGCTCAGGCAGCAGCCGTAACCCAGCTGTCTGCTATGGTTTGACTTCTTCCCTCAGCCCTGGATTAGCAATTGAGCAACTCAGCAAGCATCTGACAAGACAGTGCTCCCCAAACCTGTTGAAACTTGCCCAACTCAGGCCCTGTGGGTGCGCTTGCAAGGCTGAGCATTTGCACCAAGCTTTCTCCTCTTCTTCTGCCCTCTGGGAGGAAAAGCTTGGGCTGAGCCAAAAGGGAACAGATTGGCCTGGGCCAGCAGTGGGTGACAGCGCCTGCCATGGGCCCCTTCAGTTACCTCTGCTAGTTTGCAAGGGCCGCTTCTGGTTTGCTCAGCAAACCCAGCTGGAAGGCGGAGCTGCGACCCGACCTGCTGTTGCTTTCCAGATTTCCATAAGAGTTGCCAGGTTTTATCTCTGAGTCCTGAACTGCATCTTCTGTGATTCAGCCAGACCCAGGAGAAGGCTCGCTCCCTGCCATGACCTGACCAGCTCCCCTTCCCCCCATGTAACCCTTCTCCACCTCCCCCATCTCCTAGCAAACTTGAAAACAAACTTTTTAAAATTCTCCACCAAACCAGAGCCAAGTCAGAACCCCTGCAGCGGAGAGGACCTGATCTCCTAAGCGAGAGGAAGGGAGGTGGTGGGAGGCGGGTGTATGCATCCTTCAGAGGGAAGGAAACACCCCCCACCCCGGCATTCTCTGAGGGGCCCATTCACACAGCAGGGAATTACTGACAGCCTAGAGGTTCCTACCGAGACCTGAAGGTTCCCTTCACTCCCAATTTCTCACTCTGCTCATGGCACCAGCCCTATAATCCTAGGATGAGATCCCAGGAAAATTTCCCCTGGAGCTGGAGACAGCAGAATATTCCTTCTGAATTAGAGGTGTCCTGGAGCCCCAGGCTTCAAGGACAAATCACAGATAGCAGGGCTGGGGAGTGTGTGTTCTGCCCCCCTCACACATGCTGTGCGCTCACTAGCATCAGGCACTGCACTGGGCAGCGCCCATGCATATTGGAGGGATAGCTGGCGCTCCATCCAGTTCTCTGGACTGTGCTCCCAGAATGCTGCCTGCTGCAGATGAGAGCAGATCTGGAGCCCCATTCCCCTTAACAGGCATTCTGTTCAGTAGCTGAAGAACAACGGGAGCAGGGAGGAACTAAGCTTGGCCCCCTACTCTGGCAGGGATGGGCATGGGGGATCAGCCACTGTACCTCACAACACTGAACCTTTAGAAGGTCCCTACAAAAGCCAAGGAACTCACTGGAAACCTGGAACCTCACTCCAGAAAGCCAGCACTGGCTGCAGACAACAAAGCAGCCAGAGTTTCCTTGTCCCACCCCCTGCGTCCCCCAGCCCAGTCAGGGAGGGCACATCCATGGTTCAGTGGCCACAGGGCATGAAAGGCTCTCTAGGGACGAGGGTTGGGTGGGTCTCCGCAAAGGGGAAGCTCCTGCTGCCAAGTTAGGGGGCAAGGTAAGGTCAGGATGTGCCTTAAACTCGATACCCACTGGCCCCACTACTACACCTGCCTCAGCCAGAGAAGGAAAATTCTTACCTCCTGGCATAGCACTGGAGCCATCCAGACTCAAAATCTGAGTGGCTCCTCCTTGGCGCTGAGACAGCTACCAGCTCCTTGGGGAAAATACAGTGAGATGGGAAGAGGGAGGCTTCCCAATAGTGGGGAACCCAGAGCTGCTAGGAGTACACTATGGGGCTGAAGCAGCAAGATACACTAAGTCATGAAAACAGAAGGCAAGAGACAGAAATGAGAGTTCCAAGGCTCCTGCAGATGGAGAAAAGGGAGTTGGGATCCCAGGCAACAGAGGGAGAATAAAAGCCCTTAAGGCATAGGAGACAGCCCCATGAAGGAAATGCACGTGTGGCCCAGGGAATGGGGCCTGGACCCTGAAGCCCTGGCATCCTGCCAACACTGGGAGAAAGTGGGGCAGAGGTGGCCCTGTTCCACCGGCCACCATTAGCAACTCCAATTCTGCCTCTTCCCCAATGGATGTCCTCTAGGGCTTTGAGGCCAGTGACAGTACCTCCTTCCAAGACCATAGCAGCCACAGAGATCATGGCCAGGACCACACTGTCCACGCAGCCACAGTAGACATCACCTGCCCAGAATCCCTCCCTCCTGGAAGCACCCAATACTCTTACTATGGTTTAGAAAAGACCCAGGTAGACTGGGCATGGTGGCACACACCTGTAATCCTAGCACTCCAGAGGTTGAGGCAGGAGGATCACTGCAAGTTCAAGACCAGCCTGGGCTACAAAGTGAGCTCAAGCCCAGCCTGAGCTGCACAGCGAGACCCTGTCTCAAAAAGACAAGGAAAGGAGGAACTGGGGAGATAGCTCAGTGGAAAAAGTGCTTGGCTGGCAAGTGCAAGATCCTGAGTTTAATCCCTGGTACCATCAAAACATTACAAAAAAAAAAAAAAAAAAAAAGACAAGGAAATGGAAAAGGAAAGGACAAGACAAGATAGGACATAGGGCTCTAAAACATCCCTCCACGGGACGATCAGGCCACCTCTCTCAGGTCAGCATTTGGCAATGCCAGCCTCTCCTGCCATCTCTGGAGTCTGAGCAGCCAACCCCCTGCTCAGAAACCAGAATGATTTGTTTTCAAATCCTGCCCACCCCTGGCTAGCCACATGGCCTTGAATGTGTACCTGTTGGGGCTCAGCTTTATCTGTGAAGTGAAGGGAAGACACTGAGGGACCGACCTTGCACTGATGTAATAAGGGTATGCTGGGACTTATGACTACTAATTGATGGGAAAGGTGACAGAATGTTAATCACACCATATTTCCCAAATGGTTTTCACATCTCCTTGCCACATCTGAGCTTGTCCTAAATGCCAATGCCCTAACCTTTCTCCGGAAAGCACCATCCCCTGTGCCCTAGTCCTCAGATAGATGGGTCAGAGTCACTAACCCATTCCTGAATGCTGCACACTCTGCCAGGGAGATGCTGTCAACCATCTGCAGTTGGGATGGTGGTGAAAGCCATTACCCCATTCCCAGTGGAAGTGTATCCCAGCCCCAGGTGTACGCAGGAAAGAAAGGTGGAAGCCCAGGTGTAAGAGGGCAGTGAAAATCCATCCAGCTGATGGACAGAGCCTAGCCAAGAACACAGCCTGAGGGTCGGCAGGAGACTTAAGAGGGAAGGTATCCATCCTAGGCACACTTCATTTAAGCCTCCCGAGATTACAACTACTACTCCCAATGAACACACTGAAGCTCAGAAATGTTCACTAACTCACCTGAAGTAACATGGAGATGGGATTCTGATCCTGTACAGGTCCTTTCCCACTCACTGCCTGTTATGAGGAGGAACAAGGGTCTGAGACCCTCCAGGAAATGGCAGGCTATGCAGACTATGGTTAGAGAAATATTCAAAGATCTGAAATGACATGGGTAGGGTGCGGATTCTGGAGAACCGTAGGAAGTCAGTCCTGGATGGGGTCTGTAGTCATCTTGCTTCTTCCACCTGTCTATCCCCTACAGCAGCTACATTCAGTAGACACCGTTTCCTTCCGCTCTCCCGCCCACCCACTTGGCCTCCTTCCTCCCTGGTGTCACAGGCACAACCACTCCTGAGCAGGCTCTAAATGTGGCCCGGGCAGCAAGGAGGCCAAAGGGAGGGGGCAGAGCGGCTTGGGCTGGCATCCCAGCCCCCACCTGGACACTCACAGGACCAGGGCCTGGGACACTGACCTGCTTGGACTCCCTAGCACTTCTGTTATTTTGACACTCAGAGTCAGATCCCAGGAGGAGTCACAGAAGTGGGGATTCTCCTTAAGAAATTTGTATATTTTGTTTTAAAAAGCAAGCAAACCTGGAAAAGCTTGGGACCAGCCCAGCTAATTTTAGTTTCTAATGAAAACAGCAGGTGGCCGAGAGGATCTGATCTCCCTGGCAGGGCCAGGGCCCTCTGGCCTTGCAGGCTGCACGCACGCACGGGCACACGGGAGGGCCTCTTGGGAGGAGCCTGAAGGACCTGCAGCCCTCATCTGAGACCAGGGCATGAGCAAGTGGGCTGGCTGCATGGCAGGGGCAGCTTGGGCTGGCAGGGTAACCTGATCAATGGCATGGCCAAGGCAGCAGGTGGCAAATTGCTAAGCCTATACTCAGCAGCACAGGAAGAAGCCTAAAGTGAGGCAGTGCAAGCAACCAGCATGAGGGAAGACAAAGTGATGGCCAGGTCCCTGATAGGACCCCAGATCAGCAGCAGTGACATCCAGCAGGTCCTGGATTCATATACCCCAGAAATGGCCTTACAGTCAGTGTCTGAGCCCAGCCCAACTCCAGGGGTAGCAAGTGCTACACATCTAAGGAAAAGGTTAAGCCACCAAAGTGGGGGCAGCCAGCCCAAAGCCCTCAGCAGTCCCCCATCTTCTCCCCTTATTCCTGTTCTTTCTTGCCAGTAGGTAAGCAGAGAGGACCTCATTAGGACAGAGCTGTGAGCCATTCTGCAATTTTGGGGGTGGAAGGATTGGGAAATTGAACCCTAGGCCTTCACATTAATCCTTGTTATTATTTAGTTTGAGATAAGGACTTGCTAAGTTATGCAGGCAAGACTCAAACTTGCAATTCTCCTGCCTTAGCCAAGGCCTCCAAGCCTTACCAGTGTGTACCACCATGCCCACCTGCAATCACTTACTGAATACCTTTTATGCACTGTATGCTGCATGAGGCCTGACATCCTACACGTAGGATGCCAGCCCCCCTAACAATATAGCAGAGCAGATCCACAGCCAGCTAGAGGGAAAAGGGAATTCACAAAGCTACTTTCTGCTAAGGGACTCTGCAACTCCTTGAAGGCTTCTGTTTCACTTCTGTGGGCTTTGGTCTGCTTATCCATAACCTAATGCCAGGCACCAGCTAGGCAGCAGGACAAGCCAACAGGAGTCCTGCAGTCCAAGGCCCGTGACCGTGTGGTCCCGACTCTCCAGCCTGTGCTTCATCTCTAGCCTTTAACCCACCCTCCACCTAGACAAATCTCTAGGATTGGGAAGGAAAGGCAGCCTCCCAGAAACAGATGCAGCTGCTATGCCAGGTAAAGGCAGGGGCTGGCCAGCCAGTGGGCACCGCCACTGCCAGAAGCAGTTTCTCTTCTTCCTGGACACTGTCCCAGTGACTCACAGCTATGGCAGCCTAGCGGCTCCCCCTGTAACCCGATGGCTCAGCCAGCTTCCCTACTATGCTCCAAGCCTAGGAGAGGTGTAGTACATCGGGCCCACCTCTTCCCAGGTTCATTGGTAAGGTCTCTGTATCCTAGCCTGGCATGGGACCAACAGGGCTGAACACTGCCTATATCTCCCAATAGGAAGACTACAGATTTCAACAGCAGGAAAAGCCATATAGATTTACCTATTTATTGTATCTATGAAGAAACAGGCTTCTAGTGGGGGAAAAGCACATTCTGGGGTACAGTGGGCTGGGGGTTCAGCCAGCCTCCCAGCCTGTTCCTTCTCCCAGAGAAGCTCCACCCTTGAATGCCTCCCATTATCAGAAGCCAGGGCTTGGCATGGCCAGACCTAGCCCTCTTGGCTGGGCATAGAAGAAAGAGAGCCAGCTGGGGACAGGCCAGTTCTGTGCCCCCATATCAAGAGAGAATAAAGGCCCCCACCCTGCTTTGAAAGTCCAAACCTAGGTGACAACAGGAAAAGCTCCAATGTTAGACTTAACTCCCCTTCTCCCTCCAAAGGAAACCTATGGCCTCCCAAACATGAAGCTGGCCCACAGCCAGTAGCTGAGCTCTTGGTGCCCCCTACAGGCCAAGAGCAACATGTGGGAATGGTTCTGTGGGAGACCCCTTCCCTAGCAGCTGAAGCAGGGGCAGTCAAGGGAACACAGGAGCTGGTCACAGCACCACCACCAGAAGCACTCTCCTCCTGCCTCTTCTACCTTATCTCACTCTCTGGCCAGGACACTACCAGTCTCTGGGCGGGACCTGGCAGACATAAAATGGACTAGAGAGAGGTCTTAGGAGACTAGGAATGCAGGGAGGCAAGAGGCAGCTAACTGCCTTGCTCTAAGCCCACCTCCCTACCACTCAGCCACCTGCTGCCAATTGTGGAGAGATCATCCCAATTACCAGGCTCCTAGCATGTGTCTCTTCAGTGCAGACATGCCCCCCCACCCTCACAACAGCCCTTTAGGATCATGACTGCATCACATATATGGAAAGCCAGGTTGGACCTGACAGCCAGGGGCAAATGAGACTTGTCCAGGGACTGATGCCACAGAGAGGACAATGTTGTCCCAGAATGTGGGCCCAGGGGTTCAGAAGAAAAAACCATGAATGCCATTCACTCTCCGAGCCAGTGGCTTTTGAGCTGAGCCTGAGGATGGATCCAAAGCTCAGACACACGCCACGCCCCACCTAAAATGAGCCCAGACACCTCACTGTCCACAAACCCCCATAATGTTTCAGATGCACAGCCAGGTTTGAGAATCACTGTTCCAACAGCATACCTGACCAGTAGAACCTGGCTGCTGCCTGAACACCTCCAGGGACAGGAAGGGAGCTAAGGGCACCTTCGCTGACGTCCTCAGGCTAAGGGAACCCAGTCCTGGGAGCCTCTGTCAAAACTATCAGTTCTAAGCGCCAGCTGTAGTGGTGCACACCTGTAATCTCAGCACTTGAGAGGCTAAGGCAGGATCGTTACAAGTTCAAGACTAGCCTGGACTACAAAGTGAGCTCAAGGCCAGCCTGGACTGCATAAAAAACATGTTGGTTCTAGTACTTGAGTCACATAAAAGAAAACCATCACAGGCTTGAAGTTATCAAAATCAGGTTCAATCCTCTTTACCTCTCACTTGCATGCAAGGCAAATTATTTGTGCCTGTTTCCTTCTCCTTAAAAGGGGGGGGGGTTCATAGCTTGTTAAGAAAATTTAAGGCAATGATGTACTTAACCCAGTCCTGATTTTGTTAAAAAAAAAAAAAAAAAAAAAAAACTATCAATTGTCCTATTTATTTATTTATTTATTTATTTATTTATTTATTTATCTATTTATGTGGTACCAGGGATTGGCCTCAGGACCTTGTGCTTGCCAGGCAAGCATTTATTCTACTGAGCCATCTCCCAGGCCCTTGTCCCATATTTCAATAGGACTATCTATGTACTTTTAGTTAAGGTCACCATTCATTCCATCATTCAGACTAGTTCCTGCCTCATTTTCTCAGGCCATGTCAGACCTCACACACAGATCCCAGCCCAAGACTAGGGGAGGCAGGCAGGACCAGTGGCAGGGAGCAGCACCACCCAGAGCCCCAGTGTGGAAAGAGGAGGGTGAAGCACTGGGCCAGATCTGCATCACTTCTGCCCCATCCTCAGGTACCTGGCCAAGCTGTCCTCAGTGGGGAGCATCTCAGAGGAGGAGACGTGCGAGAAGCTCAAGGGCCTGATCCAGAGGCAGGTGCAGATGTGCAAAAGAAACCTGGAGGTGATGGACTCGGTGCGCCGCGGTGCTCAGCTGGCCATCGAGGAGTGCCAGTATCAGTTTCGGAACCGGCGATGGAACTGCTCCACACTTGATTCCTTGCCTGTCTTTGGCAAGGTGGTGACACAAGGTGAGGGGGCATACAAGAGCTGAAGGACATTGGGGGTGGGTCTTGGTCAGAGAATAACACCTTCGTCAGTGATGAGTAGCCCAAGTCTGGAGCAGAAACAATGCTGGGCGAAAGTGGGCACTGGATAGGTTGATCAGGTAGAGGTGAGCCTCAGACAGGGCCATCCAAGGAGGATCCTGCTGCCTGGACTGTGCTCTAGTTCCAGGGCTTGTCTCTAGGGAGTATGAGCAGGAACCTCACTCCTTGTTTTACAGAGGAAAATGAGTTCAGGCAGGGGATAATACTGCACTTTCTGAAGTCCTCCGAGCATAAGGGAACAGATTCAGACTTCAGAACTGGGCTCCCAACCCTCAGCCTAGTATTCTTCCTTAGCTTCAGCCTTGGATACTTGAGTCCATTTCACTGATTTGCACATCTAAGGGGCACCTCCAGGATGGCCATCCTGGGCATACAGGCTGGTGGGGAGACAGATAAGTCAGTAACCACAGCACAATGAGAATAGTAGCTGACAAACCTATGGTAACAACAATGGGCCAGATACCACTTAAATGTTGAAACAAACTCATTGGCCATTTTGTGACTCTCATTAGCTTCCACATCTCATATGAAGAAAGTAAGGCACATTTAAGTCACTTGCCCAAGATCACAAAATTAGGAAGGTGCAGAGCCAGGACTTGAACCCAGGCATCCTGCTGCAGGATCTGTACTCTTCTTACTCGTGACACACAGGACATGAAGTTAAACACCTCCCCTGAGTAGGGCTGGAGTTTCCCAAGGTAGGCCCTCTACTGAGACCAGAAATGTGAGGGCACATAGCCAGAGAGAGGGGGCAGGGTGCAGAAAAGTATCTACCAAACTGGGGAATGTTTGAGAGGCACTAGGTCAAGACCAAAAGTGTTCTTATAGCTGCCTCTTTTTCTGTTTCCTGAACACAAGACTACGGGTTCCCAGCAGCCCATGGTCTATAGGGACCTTTGACTTCCTCAGGTTGCAAGAATGGGGTGCCTGGGCCAACCTTTGTCTTGGCACCTAAGGGCCTAGATAGCCAGGGCTGCTGAGCCATGGCAAACCATTTGGTTGTTGCTGGAAACAAACTGTGATAGAAATCTGGAAGACATTCTCCTGGGAGCTGGCAGGGGCCAAAAAGGCATGATCATGCTTGGCACTGCTCAATATTACTGCTCTCAGAAAGCAGCATCGACCCAATGAGCAGCCTGGACAGGCTGAGCAGCCTGGCAGCAGAGAATCTCCCAGGACGAAGGTTCCATTGCCCAGGACCCAATGATGCCAGGCTGATGAGGTGCAGAAGCCAGCCTCGTACAGAACAGACCTTGACCTTAGGAACTCCCTTGCCACTGTGGGTATTCAAGGAGTGTTTTGGACAGATTGAATATATCCACAGGTTTCATATGCCAGGCCTGTCACAGCCCTCCTTGACCAGTTCTTACTGGGCCACTCTCTCTGAGCTCTAAGGCTCTTTGTTTATACTGGAGGGAGGGGGGAGGTCCTCTTTTTAGTAACTGTCTAAATATCATTTCAAACTTACAGAAAAGTTGCAAAAATAGTAAAACGAATTCCTGTGTACACTGTTAGATTTATCAACTGCTTACATTTAACCCATTTTCCTATTATATATATACATATATATGTATACATACATATTTTTGCCTCAAATACCTGTGTTCTCACTGCTTCAATGTACCTTTCAGACTGAAAAGTGGTGTCTCCCTGCCTGCCTCCTACTCCTCCATCATGGGGTTCTCAGGTCATCCCGGGTGAGGGTGACAGCTCATTTACCTGTTTCCTGGCACATGGCCAACCCTGGCACATGTCATCTAATAATGGAAATCAGGTCAAGAAGACTTGAAGGTGCACAGGTGAAGCATGTGTCAGTGCTTGCCAGCAGAGTAGAGCGTAGGAGAAGTCATGAAGGGACCTAGCCCTGGCCGGCTAGTTCTGGAGACACGAGGACACTTCCAGGCCTGTGGAAGTTGCTCTGGGCTAATGCTTGTTCAAGTAATCAGTCCCCTTGGTGCTGAAATCACCTGGCCACAGCAGACAGGTGCTGTCACGTTTGGGAGGCAAGTCTGAGCTCTTTCGCTCACCAACCACCAGCTCCCTTTTGTATCTTTGGTTCTCCACCATAGAAAAACTCTTCTGGGAACCTTGAATGGTCCCCTGTGAACAAGAGGAAAGGGGACTTGTTCATGTCCAGACGGAGAGCAAAGCAGGGCCGGGGACTGCTGATGAGACAGCACGGGCAGGCAGACCTTGGGCAGGTGACTTCATTTCCGAGCCGTGGGGTCTGCACCCGTCACATGCTTACCTTGTAGGGCTGTCAACAAGGTTCGGTGACACAGTGCACGGGAAGTCCTTCATATATGCCCTATCCCTGACCCAAGAGCCAGCTGTCCTCACCAGTGGCTTCATCTCTAGCAACCCCCAGCCTGAACTGGCCTCATGTCCCAGCACGCTCAGGATTGGGGTCCTGGCAGGTGGCAGCATACATGAGCAGCCTAGCTGGGGCCATGGCCTCAGACACAGAAGAGACAGGGCTAACAGATCCCACTCTGGATCAAAAGAAAGGAACCCCCATCTGTGGGGGCCTGTGGTGGGCTCTCTTGCCTCAGATCATTCTTGTGATGGCTCGGAACATGCTATGTGGTTGCAATGTCCCAAATGAGGAGGGACACTCAGGAGAGCAGATAGTGCTGTGGCACGTAAGTCCTGGACGTGCTAGCTCTTCATCATGAGATCTTGAGCAAGGTCCAGACCTTCCACAAACTACCGTGTCCTCCTTCCTATAAAATGAGGACACACCAGGTGTGGTGGAACATGCTTGTCATCCCAGCACTTGGGAGGCTGAGGCAGGAGGATTGCTGCAATTTCAAAACCATCCTGGGCTACAAAGTTCAAGGCCAGCCTGAAGTACAATGTGAAATCTTATCTCCAAAAGACAAATTAATAATAAAGGACAAATCCAGACCAGCCTCCTAGGATTTCATGAGGATCCATAGATGCCTATCAAGGGCTGCCTGACTCCCACAGTGCTGGGGGTAGGGAATGGAGTCTCCTATTGCCAGCACTGCCCCCACCTCCACCCCCATGGAGGTCACCCCTGCCTGGCATAGAGAGAGGACAGATAGTGAAAGGGGCTGGCATATAACTAGCATCTACCTGTTAAACACAAGGTCTTGAGTTTAATTCCTGGTAATCACAGCCCCCCCCCCCACCAAAAAAAAGGGTGGACTAGGCCAGTATGTACTTTTAGGGCCAAGCTATGTGCTCTGGACTGAAAAAGTAACAGCAACTTGATAAAAGATGATGTTCGCGGCAGGCAGGAAAGCAGAAATAACAGTTCTTGGCACAGCAGATATTAAGAGGTAGATAGGGGCTCTCCTGCCCCTATCTATGTATCTCCTGCCCCTATCTCCTGCGTATAGTACCTATACGCCTCGTGTCCGTAAGCACATGTGGCCTGAACAGAAAGGTCTGAACACGAGAGGTGCTCAGCTGTACTGACACACCTGACAGCTGTACTGGGTCTCACTCAGGGTGGGCCAGCCCGAGCAAGGTGGAGGGAGAAGGAAAGGTGGCCCCTCTGCAGCGCCAGCACGCTGCGAATGCTATCACAAGGCAGTGTGCTGTACTGACTGTAGCAAAGTAAGGTTCAAATCCAGGCCTGTGCGTCAGCCCCATCTACACCACCTTCCTGACCATCTCAGCAGGTTGAACTTAAGTAAATGCTCCTCAGCTCTAGGTG
The DNA here is from genome assembly GCA_004027165.1 of Ctenomys sociabilis. Taxonomy (NCBI): domain Eukaryota; kingdom Metazoa; phylum Chordata; class Mammalia; order Rodentia; family Ctenomyidae; genus Ctenomys; species Ctenomys sociabilis. Next base: position 28,637 of record PVKA01013320.1, on the reverse strand, counting down.
AAGCCTCACAAAAACCTGTGCTCTCTTGCTTTTTATCCTTAGTATTGGTATTATGTTGGACCAGGAGGTAGAAACACTCTTTCCTTCCCCAAGACCTCTCTGGCCAGCCTTCCAATGCCAACAGAAAAATATTTTAACTCTGAGGAAGATATACTCCAAAGACACTCCTGAATGGCTATAATCCCACTTGCAGAGAGGGGGGTGGGAGGGAGGGAGGAAATCATAAATGGCCTAATTCTGATAACACAGGGCAGACTGGCCAGCTAGAGACGCTGGAGTCCCAGAAAGACATGACAGTGGAATAAGATACAGGCAACATATGAGGGCCTGGCCTAGAGAGCACTACTATCTCCATGTGACAGCTGAGGAGTCCAGAGTCAGAGGAAGGTCACATCACAAATGAGTGATGGCTTTGTATGACCCCAAAGCTTTCCTGTTTTCCCACCCTACATGGTCTCTTAAATCCAGACTTCCTCAAAATGGTTTTCCTCTCACTCTGGTCTTGTCCTCTCTTCCCTTGGACTCCCACTGCCCAGGGCATCATCGGCCCATGGTTTCTTTGCTGGGCCAATTCAGTCACAGGCACTTTTCCAAACGATCTTCTTGAATGTCCTTTCCAACATCTGGACAGACACTTGTGTGCTCCACAGAGCCCAAGTTTGAGTCAGATGGGCCTCAGTTCCAGTTCCCACCTGGTCATTTGCTGCTGAGAGACCCAGGCAAGCCACTGGGCTGCACATTATTTTCTTCAGAATAGGGCTGGAAAGTGCTGATTGCTAAGCTGGTCATGAGCCCTGGCCAGAATGTGGAAAGACCCTCCCAGAGGAACAGCTGCTATGAGACCTGCAGAAGCCTTCTGCACCTCCAGCCCCAGGCACCCTTAGTCCCTTGAAGAGGTGATAGTAAGGCTAGACCCAGAGGACTTAAGACCTTGAAACAGGGGACAGGGGGCTCTGGGAAGAAATCACAGTAAAATGATGCTGGATGTAAGAAGAGTAAATGGCTGTAAAAGAAAGACTGCAGGCTGGAGCTGGCACCTGAGAGCTCTACCTTACCTAGGCCTAAGACAGGATAAAGCAGAGATGTGCACCTCATGCAGCAGCAATAGGCATAGCGTCTGCCACTTCACTGGGAAATCCCAGCTCCTGTACTCCTGCAGCCCAAGACCTTTGCTAGATCCAAGCAGCCTCTGGGGAAAGCAAGCCCTGTTAGTACCCATGCAGAGGTGAAGAAGTACAAGAGGCCACGGCACTGGAGCAGTAGGCTGCAGGGTCACAGCAGCACACCCATACCTTCCAGGCCAACTGCTTACCACACTCTGATTAAAACCTCATGAAAGAACTTGGCTTATCCTACAGCACATGAGATTTTGGGCAGACCTAAGGGAATCCTCTTTGGATTCATATACAGGAGATGCAAGGAAATTGAGTACATGTATATTTCCAGAACCCAAGGACTCTGTGGGTCTCAATGATTTCAAGGTGAAAGCCTGGAGCCAGGATGCCCTGAGTTCAAACTCTAGCTTCACCACCTCCCTGCTGGGTACTGTCGGGCAACTTAGTACCTCAGTTTCTTCATCTCTAAAAGAAGGGTTAAAAGGATCTTCTTCCTAGAGTTGCCGTAAAGAGTATATATAGGAATATAGGGCTGGGCATGGTTGTGCATAACCGTTACCTCAGCACTCAGGAGACTGAGACAGGAGGATTGCTGGAGTTCAAGACCAGCCTGAACTAAAGAGAGCTCAAGACCAGCTTGAACTGCACAGCAAGATCCTGTCTCAAGCCAGCAAGATAGTTCAGTGGACTAAGTGCCTACTTTGGCAAGTGCAGAGACCAGGGTTTGATCCTTGGTCCCACATGCCACACCAGCCCTGTCCCTGGGGTGTACTGAGCCAGCCACCAAGTCTGGGCATGATAGCACACACCTATAATCCTAGAACTGCAGAGGCTGATGACGGAGGATCACTACAAGACCAAGCTGCATAGTGAGACCCTGTACCAAATACTGTAAGTGGGGAAAAAAAAAAGATCCTATCTCAAAGACCAAATAAAAGGATTACAGGTGAAGTGCTTAGTGTACACAGTAAGTTCTCAATGACCTTTAGCTTTTATTACCTTCCCACCAGTATCTTCCTTCAGGGCTACTTACAAACTTTGGTTGGATATGATATCCTTGCTATGTTGAGGGCAGGACAAAGGGAGCCTGGAGTCCCAGCCAATGGATGCTGGTATAGAGAATGCAGCACCCATCTCCCTGAGCAACCACATAGGAAGACCTGTATCCCAAGGACCACTAACACTTAGGAGTTGAGGTCAGCCCAGAGCTGGGGTTGGATCAGGAGTTGCCAGTAAGTCAAAAAGAATCAGAGGAGGAAGGTCCACAAAAGGCCAAGGGTTTAAGTCCCATCATCTCCATCTGCTCTGATTTCCCTTCCCCTTTGGTCTCTGGGGCAAAGATTTGTGCTGGTTCAGGCCTGGAAATACCAGAAATACCAAAAACTGAAGTCGTCTCTCTTTGGGCGGCCACAGCATAAAACCAACCAACATGATCCTACTATTAACCTCAATTAACTTGGAAAAGATTCCATCTTAGGCTGTCAAGGCTCCACTGCGCAAGCCAATGCCCCCTAATGCTGGCCCAAAATGTGAAAGCCAGAGCAGAGAGTGGACAGTGGAGAGAGTGGTATGGGTACCCCGAGCTCAATGGCTATGCCAAGAACAGGTCATCCTGAGTGGTTGAGGCTAAGTTCCCTCCTACCTAAGCACTCAGCTGCTTCTGCCTCTGTATTTAGACACAGGGACACAGGAGGTGATTGTTTCTGACCACGGTGACTGCTCCCTGAGGCAGCTGGGAATACAGACCTGGGTGTCACAGAGGTAACGGCCAACCACAGGGCCAAAGCCTGCCCCACCACTCTTGTGGATACAGACCCTTTAGCCAGAGACAGAAGGACAGTCACAGCACACAGAGGCCCTCACACAGCCTAGAAGAGGAGCAGAGCCTACTGTTTGGTCGCACACCCAACCAGCGGAGTGCACTCTGCTCACATACTACCCCACCTCACCCCCAGAAAGACACTTCACTGCAGCTACACCCCAGGCACAGATCCTAGGATAAAAACATCCATTCAGGCAAGGAGAAGGGCTGGCACCAAAATAGAATTGCAGAGCAGTCATGGGCAGAGGAGAGGCAAGCAGACCTTACTGGAGTCCCGGTCTTACAGATTCCTCACTAACTAGAACCAAATCCTTCTACCCCTCAGCGAGATAGGTGCAGATAAAGCTGGTAAGGGTGCATGGTGCCCTGATTATCAGTGGGAGGGGTTAAAGTACTAATCTTGTTGGTATTATGGTTTACAGTCACAAGCAAGCAAGAAATACTTAGCAATGACCCCAGACTCAGAGGAGGAGCCTGGCAAGGTCACAGGCACCTGATCAAAGCCCCCAAGGAACCAGCAGGGAAAGAGGTCTAAAAGGGAGCCAGATTTGGGATTGCACAGTTCTGTAGCATTAGTAAATAAGCTCACCTCACCAAAGTGGTTTCATATAAAGTACCAAGAGCATCATTCATCTTCAGTGGAGCTTGTGAGAATAATAACCTCTGGGAACTGAGAGCACAGGCCCTGAGGCCAGGCCATCTGCAGGCTCAGCCACATGCTCTGTAACAAAATACCTCATCTCTCTAAAATGGGGCAACAAAACTTGCCTGATAGGGCTGCTGAGAGAACAAGACAGAGCGGGCATTGCTGAAGTCACAGTGAGATCCACTCTACTATATGTGGTACACTCCATTTTTGCTTTCAAGGCCCAGCAGGCCCTTGTGAGAGGACCCAGTCCTACCCTCCCTCTGCCTCCCACAGGGACGCGGGAGGCGGCCTTCGTGTACGCCATCTCTTCAGCAGGTGTGGCCTTTGCAGTAACACGGGCATGCAGCAGCGGGGAGTTGGAAAAGTGTGGCTGTGACCGGACGGTACATGGGGTCAGCCCTCAGGGTAAGAGCAGGAGTGGTTGGGAGGGCCAGGTCCTAGGGTCCTGGCGCACACCCACTGTGACCCTCTCTTTGCTCTCTGCACCTCAGGCTTCCAGTGGTCAGGATGCTCAGACAACATTGCCTATGGCGTAGCCTTCTCACAGTCATTTGTGGATGTGCGGGAGAGAAGCAAAGGGGCCTCGTCCAGCCGGGCCCTCATGAACCTCCACAACAACGAGGCTGGAAGGAAGGTAGTGTGCTCCACCCCCAGCCCTCAGCACCAAGGTATGGGCAGCAAGCAGGGTCCCTGAAATACCCTCTCCCACATGGCCCTCAGGAAGTGTCATTTGGCCCTTACCAGCACCACACATCTCCCTAGGTTGGTAAGGTATGGAACAGGATGGGGTAGGACACAACTATAACACAGCCAACATACATGGTCCTATCTATACATGTGTGTGTACATGTGTACACATGCCCGGCCCCCTATAATACATACACACCTCAAACCACCAGCAGAGCTGGGATCTGACCATCACTCATAGGTCATGTGCTTTACTTTGATAACCATCTGCCTTCTCAATGCTTAGTCCTGAGGTTCCTATGAAGATTAAGTACAAAGGATTTCTCATCGTGGCACCTCTCACTCACTGTCGCATATAACACTGCCCCTTAGTGGCAGATCTTTTAAGTGCCCAAAAGACAGAACAGCATCTTGTTTATCTGTCCCCAGCACTGCTCACTAGCCAGCACAGCAATATAGTAGGTGCTCAACACAGAGGAAGCATGACAGTGAAGGCTTCTGATTCTGCAGCATGAGCACCCAGGGACCCAATTCTGATGTTCCCACAACCCAGGGGCTCCTCTGCAAGTTCCACTGACCACAGCTCTCCCCACCCCTCCCCACAGGCCATCCTGTCCCACATGCGGGTAGAGTGCAAGTGCCACGGGGTGTCAGGCTCCTGTGAGGTAAAGACGTGCTGGCGAGCTGTGCCACCCTTCCGCCAGGTGGGCCACGCACTGAAAGAGAAATTCGACGGTGCCACTGAGGTAGAGCCACGCCGTGTGGGCTCCTCCAGGGCACTGGTACCACGCAATGCACAGTTCAAGCCACATACAGACGAGGACTTGGTATACTTGGAGCCCAGCCCAGATTTCTGTGAGCAGGACATACGCAGCGGCGTGCTGGGCACAAGGGGCCGCACATGCAACAAGACATCCAAGGCCATCGATGGATGTGAGCTGCTGTGCTGTGGCCGTGGCTTCCACACGGCTCAGGTAGAGCTGGCTGAACGCTGCAGCTGCAAATTCCACTGGTGCTGCTTTGTCAAGTGCCGGCAATGCCAGCGGCTTGTAGAGTTGCACACATGCCGGTGACTGCACACAGCCTGTGCCAGCAACCACCTAAGTGGCCCAGGGAAGGCCAGTAACTTAAACAGTCTCCTACCATCTACCCCCCAGAGATACTGGTTGTATTTTTTGTTTTGGTTTGGTTTTCGGGTCCTCATGTTATTTATTGCCAAAACCAGGCAGGCAACCCCAAGAGCACTAACTGGGCTTCCCCAAAGCCTGAGCCTTTGTGGCTGCCACTGACCAAAGGGCCTTAGCTCATGCCTCTGGCTATTCACAGATGATCACAGCTGACCACTCATTTGTTATGTGTCCATTTTTCTACTTTCAAATGTAATGTGGGTAATGAACGCTAACAGCTACAGGGCTAATGATAACTGTCATCTAGGGAAACAGGTAACTTATGGCAGGGAAAGAAAGTATAATCTTGATGAAAATCACATGCCTGAAAAAAAAAGAGCTCACAGTGTTCACCCCACATATACACAAGGTCCCATGGCAAATTGAGCCTATAGCCTTATCGCCCACTTGTGGAAAAGAATGGGCAGTTACCAGAGCAAAGGGAAAGGGTTCCCTTTGCAGCTATATGTTCAACTCTGTGAGGCCTTCCAAGCAGGAAGTACAGGTGAAGTTCAGACAAGAAATGGCCACACTGCAGTCCTACCCTGGAGCCTAGCCTGCTCTAGCCTGACCCCTCTGGAGGGGAAACTAAACACCGTAGTCCCTCCTGGGCAGGTTTAGGCCACCATCCTGGATTAGATCCCATCTGAGCCTTTGCAGTCATGCCCCTGTGTGTATCACCCCCACAGGGCTGTCCTCTCATTAAAAGTGACAATGGAAATCTTAAAATCTCATAACACAGGACAAAGCCATACAATGAAAATCCTCATCACCTCACTAAAAAATTAGCAAATACTGAGTTCCAGGCCCTGTACCGAGGCATTTGCTGGCCAATCTGCAACTCCTCCTTGGCTCCTGTATCCAAAAGCACAGACACTGTAGGTCTCCTTGGGTCTGATCTGTGGGAACAGGGCTCTGACTAGAAGAAAATGGACAAGGAAGAAGCAAGAGCCAGAGACCACAGGCTGGGCTGGAGCCCATGTGGTGGCTAAGGAAGAGCAGACTCTGAGGCAGAGCTGAATGGCTAGAAAGCTGACTAGTGAAATCTCAACAGCTGAGATACTACGCCCCCAGGAGCTCCAGGTATCACAAATACTACAAAAGATTTCTCAAGAGACAGCACTAGCAGTGCAGGCCTGATCCTATGCAGCAGCAAAAACAGGTACCCACCCAGACTTCCCTGAACAAGACACATCAAGATTCAACTGCTTCTCTGCTGGGCTCCCAGCCTCCAGAGGAACTGTTAGCTTGGCCTCTAACCCACCCCACAGTGCAGTTCTGGTCTACAGGTCTGAGGGCTTCAGCTCTAGGGGAATCCTTATTTGGTCTAACCTCTTGGATCCTGGAATCAGTGTCTGAATATGAAGTCCCAGATTTGGCACAGGGGCTCAGGCCTACAGAAACTCTCCTGTAGGCCCTGCATTTTATGCCTTCTGGTGTTGGCTGTCATGAAGAAGGTCAACACCCTTGGTCCTCAGCCAAGCTTCTGCTCAATGTCCATCCAAAGAGGCCAAAACCAAGTGAGATGCTATAGCCACATTCAAATGGGATAATCTTGGGACAGGCTGGCTCTGATGTGGATGAAAGCTGAGCTGACCAAGGGTCCCCACAGCTGCCCAGCTGAGTCTATTACTCCTTTAGTGGACTTGGTTCAACTGTCTGCTCTATGCCAGGGAAAACACTATCCCTCACTGGCAGAGCCAGACCCAAATAAGTGACCACTGGAGACCACCCCCTCCAGAAGTAGAGTTGAACCATTTTCCCCCACCCAGAGGAGCAGGCCAAGCTGCTTAGTGTTTGATGGGCATTGGCCTAGAAAATAGGGAGAAGGTACATGACTAATCACAGACTTCACATTCCCACCTGCCAAGGAGATCCTCAAAGCAGATCATCCTCCTGGGGTTCTGAAGGTTGTAGGGCCTAAGTCAATCACACCACATTCAAGGAACCAAAGCAGAGCCTATTGTGTACCCAGTACTGCCAACTCCAATGAAATCCACTGCCACAGAAAAAAGAAGCTCCCTGCCCAACTACAAACTAAATTAAAACAAGAAGAAGAATAAAAACTGGCAGAAGTGTGACACAGCCAATCCTCTCTTGGCTGCATACAGGTCTGGAAACTGGCCAGAACTGCTCCCCACTATTCCTGTCCCAAGACAAAAGTGAAGTCTTCTAAGGCTTACAGCTGGAAAAACTCCAACTCTGGATGCTGCTACCCATTCTACTGTCCCCATTCCACCTGCCAATTTTTATAATAGGCTTCTTGCCACTGTGACATCCCTAAGACATAGTCTGATGCACGATAAAGTGATTATTTCTGTATCTGGCAACTGTGACAGTAACCGTTCTTTTAAAAAACTGATTAGGAAAACAGCCTTGGGGAAGGACAGAAGAAAAGCAAGTAAACACCAAATGCTACAGATATAAGAGCCCCCTTTGCCTTTGGTTCTGGAGAGCATGTCTAAGGCCCATTGTTGTCTGAAGTCCACTAATACATAGTGGTTCTATCTCCCCACAGCCAAGTATTTAAACTTTAGCCTAAATAAGCTGATCAAAACTTTAATACGTATGGGGAGGAGGATGTGATGAATGGATGCAGACAGGTAACAGGAGACAATGGAACTTAGCTCCTCAAATTGGACAAAGGATCAAGGCCTGTGGCTAGTAGACTCTAGGGTTAGAACTAGTCAGGATCCAGAGATGGAATCAAGAACTTCAAACAACCCATATAAAAAGCCTCAGCGCATGAAGCTCCCTGCTGTTAAGGATACCTAATGGTTCCATAGGGTCCCCCATTAAGCTGATGAAATCTTCATCCTTATCAAGGGAATCCACTCCTGTCCTTCACCTGCACCAAAGCAGGTAAGATGACTAGAGAAAACTTGGCAGCAGTTAGGTTTGACCTTCCAAAACCTTGATGAGGTAAAGGGCTGAAGGAAAGTGCTTTCAGGACAGCACGGTATGTGCCCATTTGTGAAGAACTGGAGATGTGGGGCATGAGGTAGGGATGGCCAAAAATCCTCAAATGAAGGTAGAAGGCAAGAAGAGGGACTGGGGATATAGCAAATCTCTGAGACATGGGAGCACAGAAATCAGGACCAGCCATTTTCTAAGACTATAAAAAGGTCGTAGGTTTTGAAACCAAACAAGTGGTGTTTGGATCCCATCACGGTTAGTTCTCTACACGGAACCTCAGATAATTCATTGTCTTCTCTGGGACTCATTCCCATATCCACAATGTGGGACTGCCCCACAACCACCACACACACCAAGTGGGGCTAAATAATAGAATCCATTTCTTGGATATATTAAGCAAGGCAATATATATAAAGCTCAACAAATGGCAGCTCCTGTTATAAATATTCCTTTCCCAGAAACAAAGGAGATGGTTAAGGTGGTTGGAAGATTAAGGGGCTGAAGGAGGGAATGAAACAAGAGAGAGGAACAATATGGAACAGGTTAAGGGCTAAGGCAGGAACCCTGCACTTGACCCCACCCTGGAGATCTGAAGCAGGAGGTCTCCCTGAGTAGACAGCTTGCAGGGGAGCAAGACAAAGCTTCCCCTCAGCACCAGCTGTAGTAGGGACTCTGCTGAGTTACAATATGGGCAGTAAGCAGGATGAGACCATAGAGCTGGAGTGAAGGAGCACACAGTCAGAAGTAGAGGTGGAAGCCAAGAGCTGCAGGATGGTCTCAGGGCAGACGCTGAGGATTCAACCTGTGGAATGGAAGGCTTTCAGCCCCCAAGCTCGGTCAGCTGGCAGAGAGGCTGTCCAGACTCCATCCTGAGCAGCTGCTACCCTCAGAGAAATGTAAAAATGCATGATTAAAGTGGACCACTACCACGCCATGCATTTTGCCTCTTCCTGACAAGCAGTTCCCAGAAAGTACAGGGGCACCAGAGGCAGACTTAAGGTCATATGGGAGCCAACTAAGGGCAAGAACAGAGGACAACAGGGTAGAAAGGAAATGAAGGAACAGGGCAATGGGTCAGAGGCTGAAACTTGAGTGAGGAAAAGAGAAGAGGGAAGGATGGACAGAAAAATAAGAAAGAACACAAAAGAGAAAATGCTAAAGCTGAAGTGAGCCCAGCAGCATCCTAATAAGAGGAGAAAGTGCTGAGATTTAGAAGGCATCTGATGGGGTTAGGTGGGTGTCAGCTAAAGATGGGCAGGGAGTATGGAGCGTGCCTGGCCCAGACGATGACTTCATGGGCATCTCTCCAACTGCTTCATGAGCTTCCAGTTCTGGTGACCCCCTGCCCAAATCTCAAGGGTCTAGGCTAAGCAGGTACTAACGGGAGAAAGGGGGGCCTTCTAAGCCAGGCCCCCAATGCTGGCAGTGCCTGCTGAGGGAGGAGGGGACTAGAGACCCAGTCCTTGTCAGCATCCCCAGCAGACACTTAGAGGCAATTAGCAGCACAGCTGAGCTAATCCCTCGCCTGGCTAGGCCAACACAAACAGGCCCAAGCCGGGTACATACTCGCCTCCCTGTTTGCTGAAGGGCCCGGTGGTCCGCCAAAAACAACACCAGTAACCCAGGGCCTTCCCTAGGTTAAGAGTGGGACCAGGGCTTGCTAAAGAACTACAGTGCCCGATAGAGCATACTCTGGACAGGCACCCTGGCTGCCCCAGAAAGCTAGACACAAGCAGCCACGTATTCTGATGTAGCACACATTCCCACCCCCACCACACCACCTGTGAGAGAAGGTCTTGCCACTTGGTCAGCCCAGTGGAAGCTAGAGAGGTAAGCCCTCTGGTCAGAGGCCAAGGACATAGGATCCATACTGGATGTGGGAGCCGAGAGGCAAGTCAAACCTGGCTCTTGCCCTCAAAGACTTTATAGTTTATCAAGGAAAGAGATTATGTGTAAGACACAAGAACAGGGTCAGAATCTAGCCCAAAACTTGGCAAAGCTGTAGGAGAACCTCCAAGCAGGAAAGGCAAAGGTGACTCAGGGAAGAAACAAACCAGGGCCCACAGACTGACAAATGAGGTAGATGGCACCAAAGGAAGGATCTAGGAAAGCTTTGCACAAAACAGTACTAGACCAAGAAGTAGAGAACCAGGCTACCCTTGTCACATACCTCTACTCCTGAATTCCAGACCAATCCTATCTTCATTAGCCCTGGGCCTAGCCAGGAGTATCTTCTTTTAGAACCTAACTCTCCACACTCAATTGCCCCCCCCATCTACCCAGAGATTCCTTTCTCCTCAATCAAGTTCTTGTAGTTTTCCTGCCAAGAAAAAGGCCACAAATAGAATTTGCAGTAGAACTTCAGTTCTTTGGAGCTTCCACCCAGTGAAGCATCAGTCAAGGCATCCCTGTGTGGGACACTGTTCATCAACTATGCTCAGCACCACCACCATTTATAGAGGACCTCACTGATCACAACCTGTATCAGCATCATCTCATGCCATGGGCACCAGCAAGTAACTGATCATAAATATTCCCCTTGGGTAAGCTAGGAGGCAGATACATGATTTATCTATACCGCAGAAATCAGACTGGAGCCCTACAGGAAGAAAGACACCCCCCAGGGCTTCTAATCAGAATGCAGCTGTTATTAGTGTCTTTCCCTATTCCACAAGCTCCACCCTCACCCCCTGCCAGCCTAGACACAGAGCCCTGAGCCCATCTTTTACTCATAAAATAGTATCATCTGTCCCTGGCTGAGCTGAGCTAAATTCTAACAGGATTCTGAGACATACACTTTATTTGCCAGCTTTCTCTTTAGGCCTAAAGTGTGAGGGAGACTGGAATTTACTACCAGGGTTGACAAACACAGCAGGAAACAGTAGCCCTCCCCACAACCCTACTACAACTAGTACGACAGAAGCCTTCAAGTCCAGATATAAGCCTGACAGATGGGCAGTCAGGTTCCTGCTTACAGCAAGAAGAGGCTAACAACCCATGGTCCAAACTCCTCATGGTCTGCTTCACACCTGGCTGTAGAACATTTAGCCTGGACCAAGGTATAGATGAGATGAGAAGTCCTTTTCTCCTTCAGTTCAGCCTACCAACAGGGAGGTAATTTTTTAAAGGTATTTTACCAGGACACTGAAAGAAAACAAAAAGATCATAAGCATACAGAAACATGCAGTTTCCTACACAGGATTTTAACCCAATCAGAATCCTATAGAAGCATCTCCCACTTCCCTAACCCTTGGGCAGCCTCTTTGTCTCACTGGGAGATCTGGGATCTCATTCTAACTCCACTGCTGACAGCCTGTAAAATCTAAAGCAAGTCAGTAAACTTCTCAATCTAGTCTGTGAAACAGAGATAAAGATAACATAAAGCCAGGCCTGGACTACTCAGCTCTACACAGCTCACCACCCCCACCCACCTCCACCAATTGGGAAGACTGGCGAAACACGGCTGTGGACATTCTCTGTGGATTCAGAAGCACAGTCAGAGAAGCTGATGGTAGTCACTGGCCAATACCTGGCTTTCCCTTAAGGCTGCGAAGGGTGTTTTGGGATATAGAAACCATAGGTTCCTGGTGCAGGTTTAGCTCACATGAGGGTTTGCTGGGTCTCTTTTCTCCTTGAAGTCCTTCTATCCCTCTTCCTCCCAGCATCTATTGCAGCCTGGGCCTCTTCCCCCCACCCCCTCCTTGGACAGCAGCTGGAGCCACCTGGAAAGTTTCAGGAATGGCTGATGGTTATCATAGTCAGGACAGGGCGAGTGGCTACCCCTCAGATTTATCATGGAGCTGGAATGGATCCAGAGAAGTGACCAAAAGGATGCAGCACTGCTGCTATGAACTCAGACTGCCTCAATCTAGAAAGAGATAGGCTGAGAGGGCAGTTAAGCCACACAAGAAGGGGCATGAAGAGGGACCCTTAAGACTTGCTCTTCAAAAGAATGAGTATGGGTATTTCAGTAGAACCCTGAAAACTAAAGTTATCCAAATTTGGATGGGAATTCCCTCTACCCCTCCCTGGTTGGGTGATCTCAGATAAGTTAACCTCTAGGAGTCTCAGTCTCCCCATATATACCGTCTCTGAAGATTACCATAAGGATTGAACCATAACACAGGTAAGGTGTTATGGTGTCTCAGAAATAGCCCCCTCTCCCATTCCTTTCATTTTGACCTGGGTATTCTCCCCTCCCTCCTGGGCCAGACACTATATGGAAGACTTCACAAACATGCACACCAACCTGTTCTGTTCCTCTCAGAACCTAGGATATGGTATGTTCAACATGACATGATTCCTGGTGCAAACTGCTCACGTTTCAATCACAGCAGCAGGTCCCCTCAGTCTTGACAGGACTCCAGCATGGGCAGCAGTGAGAGGGAATGGCAGGTGGCTCCCCTCTTATATATCCTGTATACCTCTCCCTGAAGAGGCAATGTTTCTGGACAGGCAACAGGGTTTCAACTCAGTCCCTTTCTGTAAGTCACAAAACCCTGCCTTGTTCATTCTACCTGACATTTCAAAATAAATTGTGTAACTAAGACCAAATCTGAGTGATTTTTAAAACTGCACACATCTGTCCATCAGGTATTCTACTGCTTTCCCCAAGAGAGTCTAGTAGTTAAAAGTTTTGGAGTCAAAATAAACCCAACTCTACTACTTCCTAGCTGTGTGCCTTGGCCAAGTCATTTCACCCACTTCTTCAGTTACAAACTAGAAATGAAAAGAACAGGGGACAGGGAGATAGCAAAGTTCCTGAGTTCAATTCCTGGCACCAAAAAAAATAAAGTTTTGGGGGGAAAAAAAAAGAGCAGCCATTTCAGTGCCATGTCAATATAAAATACATATAATACTTCACACAGTGGTTACTCACTCAGGCCCCTAGCCATGAGCTATGTGACCTTTGTGAACATGAAAGAATACTCCTGCCTCTAGCCCAATTCTGAGCATTCTGATCCAGCAGTTGTTTTAAGTGGACTCCCCAACTTTACTTGAAAAGCGTTAGTGCCCTTTTCAGGCTTGTTTCCCTCAGGATCCTGCCAAATCTGCACACACTAGTGCTTACATGTCTGTATTTCCCCCCCATCCCCAAACTGTGAGCTTCTAAAGAGTGACATCTGGAACTTCCAGTCATATGAGGGTCTGGGAAGTAGTTAGGAAATACTGAATGAAGGTCACATGAGCTGATAAGGCATGCACCCTAAGGGGGTAAAGAAGCAACACAACCATCTACGAGGACTGCATAGATACCTAAAAAAGTAAACTCTCGACAAAGGGGAGCATGAGAGTAGTTTGTTTTTGTTTTTTTTCCCAGAACTGGGGACTGAACTCAGGCCCTTGCACTTACCAGGTAAGTGGTTACACCATCTACTGAGCCATCGCCCCTGCCCAAGTAGATTCTAATCCTTTAAAATTCCAGAACACTGCAGCTCTACAGCTATTCCCCAGGACCCTTCCTTCACCAGAAATAAGGAGTCTGGGAAATGGGTTAAGCGATCTACTACTACTACTGTTCCTGTATTTCAGCACCAACTAATTCCCCTTCCTGGGCCCCAAAGAAGAGCCTTGGCCTGTTGTCTTTGACCCTTGGTGCCGTACAAGGCCTTGTTGAAGGACTAGCCCACACAACTTGGTTACAAATGATGCCCTGGACGGCCATTTGACCTACTGTCTCCTGGTCTCATCTCCAAGTCATCTCTCATCTCCTGAAGCTTTAGCCAAAGACAACAGTGTGGGCTCATTTCTCCAGAGCCAAGAGTGGAAGGCTCCCCAGCACCTGGGAGCAGCTGGACAGTGGAACTCAAGGACTCACCACGGCTGGTCTCTCCAGCCCAGGCCAAGTACATCTGTAAACAAGCAACTCGGTGGCTCCCTGCAGCTGCTCTCAAAAGGAAGAGAAATAGGCTAGCACCAAGGCAGTCCACAGCATACTGAGAACTGAACCACTGGGGCCTGGTCTAAAAAAAGGTAGTTCATAGGTGCCACCTGGCTTGCATTGATAGCCTTGTCCAAAGCTTTCGATGGGATCACTAATACCTAGGACTGCTGCCTTGTGCCAGGCTGCTGGGACTTCAAGAGTCACAGGCCCTGTATCAAACTGCTGCAGGCCTCATTGTTTTATAAGTTGGCAAGGAGAATGTGCTTGCTGGGGTGGAGATGCCTGGATGCTGTGCTGTTGTGCGTGATCCTGTTTGCTATAAAACAGCCAGACATTCCGAGGACCTGGAATCACGCCGAGGCCATGGAGCTAGCCTTCCCAGCCATATATCTCCAGGCGGGGGACAGGCCTGAGACATCTGAGATAATAAAGACATGATTGTCTCAGCCCTGGGGCTTGTCTCCCCTTTGTCTCAGGGCTAAGCAGCCAGTAAGAAGTTTAAAGACATCCTCCCCCTTCTCCTGGGAAAGCACAAATTCATTAGATTCAATAGCTCCTGGGGTAGGCTTCCCAAGAATCAGGCCTTGGCTGGGATATCTGCTCTAAGCTCACCCTAGTACAAGGCAGTCAAGGGCCTGCTAGTGACAACACACAAGAAAGACCATGGTCAACCATACATAAACTATTTAAATTTAGGTATGAAGAATGTGAAGCTCTGAGAAGTTAATGGACTTTTCCAAAGTCAAAGTCATACCTATTAGATGATACAAAGGGGTTAGAAGCCTAGGTCTGCTCTATCCCAAAGGCTATAACTTCTGAAATGATGCTAAATCTTTTTTCTCAGCCTTCTACATCCCTAACTCCCACTTTCTCATTCTCAAAGGAAGCGAGCTTGCTTCCCTTTAACATCTGAAGGGAAAGAATTCAAAGAAGGGAGGTAAAAACCTAGGTTCCTCAACCTGGAAGCCAAAGCAACAACTGCTAACCTGGTCTCCTGAGTCACTTCTACCTCAGTCTGCCCAAGTGACAGTAACAGCCTGCCATCAGTTGTGTAGCACCACGAAGAAATACACGGCTACAAGAAAGGCTAAGGATGAGCCAGGACCCCTTCATGAATTAGTGGTATGCTGGTCCTTGCCTCCTTGCCCTTAGAACCCACTGGCTGCTCCAACTTATGAAATCTTACACAAGGATAACTCTAAACAAGTTCTCTCATTTGTAAAATAAAAACAACTGTCTACTAGCCTCATGGGCCTTAATGCAGATGACCATGAGAGCACTTTATCATAACTTTATAAACAGATGGTATTACAACCATGGTCCTTTCCCTGTTTCCTTTACATTCCTGACATGGTTCTCCCTCTCTCTCTTTTCTTCAAACACCTTAACTCACTATGTGCTCAACATCATACTGGATTCAAGGAGAAGCTCAAATACCAGTTAAGAAAAGCTGAAAGACACAATGAAATCATCACACTATATCAGCCCTGAGCCAGCTGGTTACCAGTATACCCAGACCTAAAGAGGCACAGGAATGTTCAGGGCCCATTCATTTTTCACCTAAGGTTCAGACCTGCTCAGCTGAGATGGCAAAACCTCAGTAGGAGAGGCTTACCTAGTCCCCCAAATTCAGTCATTTATTAAGTGACCACACGATCTCTCCAGGCTACTTGCAGCCCAGGACCTTACCAATCTTCTCCAGTTTATTTGCTTTCCCATCTTCTACTCACAAATCTTTGTGACCTGGGGGCCTCACTCTATCAGACACAGTGAGAAGCCAAACTGCAGGACACTTCCTGAATGACCCAAGAACACACCCCATTTACCTCCCCATTCTGGTCATCTTGGCTTAAAACCATAAGAGAATGTGGAAAGCATACAGTCTGCAGCTCCAATGAATGTCTTAAAGGAGTTCTTTGCTAGTAAACATTCCCACCAAACTAAACTTTTCTACAGCCCTGAAATAAACCAATTTCCTGCTCCACATACAGATACCTTCACTATTCCTCTGACAGCCTAAATTTTACTGTACTCCTAAGCACAGAACATATCTGTTGACAACAGAGAAGGGCTTGGTCTACAAGCTCCCTATAGACAAAGTCTATACCACGGCCTGATAGTAACCCAATTTTTAAAAATTCAACATTAAAAACTGTAAAAGAGAATGAAGACCAATCTTGACTGAAGGTTACCTGAAAAGCAATCAATTTCATGAGTATCAAGCAGATTTGACTTTAGGGAACTGGCAGCAATTATTTGAGAAACATAAAAGATGACCACTGGATTGAAGGACAGTAGAGGCTCTCAGAAATCCAACAGGCCACAAGTATAAAATGACAATGGGCGGCAGGCTCGTTGCCCAGAAATTTCACACTGTAATCTCCTCTCAGGAACAATGAGAAACTCAAGAAACCCTGGTAAGTCCCAAGTGAGTGCACAACTTTTCTTGTTGTTTCTCTGCCATCTAGTGACTGCTTTGGGTCATTACAGGCCCAACTCAAGGCCATTTGTTTTGGTCTCTGCAAGCATCTACCTAAATGGTACCAGATAAACAGCCAGGGATCTTGCTGGATGCTTGATCTACAGTACTGCAGTCTTTGCAACACTAACCTCCCTTTTCTCTATATAAATTGAGGGAAAAACTGCAGATAATTCTGACTCACTTCTAAGTGTATGAGATCTTCCCCCAAATCTGTGGCTGTTATTAACATTGATTTGCCTGGAAAACACCACACTTAAACAGGCAAAGATGACACACGTTAACTAGAAAACAGATATACACAGTCGAGGTCAGCTGCCAAACTTCCAGCTGGATCACAGAGCCAAACTCTACACCAAATCGAGCTGAACTATGAGCCCAACTTTTCCTACAGGACTCAACAGTTAATTTATTGTTCTAGTTTTTAAACTAGAATAAAACTGAGAAAGACTTTTAAAGACTTCTAAGATTATAACAACCTCAAGACAATTAAAAACCAGAGGAAATAAACATAATCTGAAAGTTTAGTTCTTTAAAATACTTAATAGTTCTTTAATACATAGTAAACCTATATTTTTTGAGAGGCCATTTTTCCCTTTTAAGGTTTTGAAGACTTCTAAGGATCCTCTATGTAAAATACCAGAAGTCTAAAGAATCAGAACTGAACAGTGGAATCTCTGTTTTTGTTACAGCATTGAACACAATCTCTGATGTGTCCCCCATGCATGCATCTACCTCATACTAAATATAAACTCCAACACAGAAAGGAATTTTTTCTATTCACAGTAGACTCTTAAGTATTTGTCAGTAAATGAATTAATGAACAAATAAATGAACTATAGGAAGTCAGTGAAATTTAGGAGGAAAAAATTCACAATTGATTTGAACCTAAAACCCAACACACTACAAAAGCACACCACAGAAACATATAGCATGGTAAAAAATGTGGGAGATCACTATACATAGGAACTGGAAGAGACAGAATGAGATTATCTCTTCACTGAAATCAGAGGTGCTTGCAAAGTCACTTCTAGCCACCTATGGGACAAGCACCTCTGTTTCTTCTTTTTTACTATTACTATTATCATTCTCAGAGGTGCATCAGGCCCACCTCTGGCTGAGGAGCAAGGACCACGCCTCTGGGCTAGAAAGGCACTGGCTGCCATTCTTACACCATTATCAAAAGCCCTGGATCATTGGATCAACCCTAGTTTCCTAAGAATTGTATTGCTCTAGAAACCACTCCAAAGCAGAGTAAGACCTAGTTGCTACAAACACAGAAACACAGACAAGTACAAAGAAGCCTGGAGCTTAGGTGCCAAGTAGCTGTACAAATCTAAGCAAACTGTTTTCCTTTTGAGAGTCTGCACCATGATTTAAAATGTAATTGGTCCCATCTCTATTTGCCTTCATCAGAAATTATGGGAACACATTGAAAACAGGCCATTATTTCTAAAGAGGCACCAGACATCTGCATAACTCAGCACTAAGGTCTTACCCAGAGAAATTTAAGAGTTTATCAAAAATACTGACATGGGGGAAAAAAAATACTGACAGGACTGCCTGGCAGATTTTCAAACTGGTAACTCCACCCATCTGAACTAAAGACAATGCTCAATCCAAACATATCGGTCACTCAGTGTATCTTTAAAGTTCCCAGACCTCTAAGCAGCAAGCTGACCTCAAGGTATCTAACACAACAGCAAATAATAACAGCCAAACAATTCTCTCTGCACCTTCCACAGGTGAACTCACTGAATCCTGATAAAACCCCTATAAGGTGACAGGAAAACATAGTTCATATAGCTGGTGAAGAGTGGAGCCACAATTCCAATCTGAGCAGTATGGCTCTGAGGCCCATATTCCTTCTCACTACTTTATATGACTTCTACTGCCCCAAGGATAAGACACAGGCCAGGGACCAGGGAGATAGCTCAGCGGCCTAAGTTCCTGCCTGGCAAGCACAAGAACCTGTGTGCAATCCCTGGTAACACCAAAAACCACACCAGTATTGCTGCAGTGAAGGAATCCTAAACCAGGGAGGATTAAGTACCTGACCACTAACATTATAAAAGTGGATGCTGGGGCTGAGGAGACAGTTCAGTAGAAAAAGCATTTCCCGGCAAGCGCAAGGGTCTGAGTTCAATCCCCAGTTCCACAAAAAAAAAAGTGGATGCTCTTCTGTGAGGACATCATTTTGAGTGAGGGCTCAATGGAAAGGGACGGAAGAATACAATATCCTAATCTTCATGACAATTCTGCAAAAAGTTAGCAAGTATTATTGGCTCAATTTTATAGATGTTTAAATTGAGGCTCAAAGGCTAAAGTAATTTACTCGAGCACAGCTAGCTATTAAGAGCCAGACTCAGATTCAGGTTCTTTAACTCCAAAATACACGTGCTTTCCTTACTATTTCCTACATTTCCCTTTAAAATGTTCTACATAGGGCTGATGTGGTAGCACACCCGTGATAATCACAGCATTCAGGAAGCTAAGGCAGGAGAAGCACCTCTAGTTTGGGGCCAGCCTGAACTACATAGTTATACCCTGTATCATAATGATAATAATAATAATAACAACAACAACAATAACAATTAGCTAGGAGTGGCATAAACCTATAATCCCAGCAGGAGAGGCCACCTTGGGTTACACAGTGAGTTCAAGGCCAGCCTGAATTCCATAGTAAAACCTGTCTTAGAAAGACAAAAAATAGGGCTGGGGCAACATATCATTTAAGTGGCTGCCTGGCAAGTGCAAGGACCTGAGTTCAATCCCTAGTACCACATCCGTGCTGGCCCCAGAACCTAAGGTGCACCATGGCGCATGCCTGTAATCCCAGAGCTGGGGAGGCTGAGACAGGAGGATCATTATGAATCTGAACTGCATACTGAGACCATTTATCAAATAAATATTAAAACACAAAAAATAAAACATGAATGTTTAACTTTTTAAAAATCTATTAACAATAAAAGACACATCGCAGGTTGGGGATATAGCTCAGTAGAATAAGCACTTGCCTGACAAGTGCAAGGTCCTGAATTTAATCCGCAGTACCACAAAAAAAAAAAAAAAAGACACAATGCAATTAATCTATCAAAATATTTATCCCCGTACTGTGAACATCTCTTTACACTGCCAAATGCCATACCACACAGTGCCTGGTAAGGAAGGCTTTTTAAAATGTTAACGCTATATCTTAATCCACCTCCTTCACTGGGAGACTTCTGGTTTTATCCCAAAGTCAAATACCCATAAAAAGTCAATGTTTTTAATTGATTCAGGACACTGAAGTAGCCACAGAAGCACAACTTTAGTCACAAAAGAGGACTTGCAGAACAGCTTCAGAAAGTAGCCAGAATGATGAAATAACTGTTCAAAGCAAGAGGGAATATTTTGAGAGATTAAAGGCAGTATCTTTTACTATAATGAATTTTTCTTACATATTCATCATATTTTTCAAACACAGCTTGTAAAAATAGAATATACCCTCAAGTTCCTGAAGGTCCTACCCCACTCCTGACGATGGACTAGGCCCCTCACTCATCTAGTAGCTGAAGTCTCAAAAGTCACTAACAGGGTTTTCCACTCCTGTTTTGCCTTGAGCCAACAATGGTAACAGAAATTATGGCAATTACTACACTACTTCTCCCACTTACAGATAATAAGTACTACTTATCAGGTACCAACCAAGTGCTTTACATATAACAACCCACAACTAACTTTCAGGCAAAATATAGCTATTTCCATTTCAGAGGAAAATGCAAGGTTCTGAATGTTTTAAGATACTTGCTGAAAGTTAGAAGTCAAGTTAGTGGCATAGATAAACACAAATCTGAAGTCTATGCCCAACACAAATTTAAAAGCATAGCCAAACACAAACCTATGCCACCACAATGCTGGGCTATTTGGCTTAAATTCTGCCATCTGACAAATTACACTATCTAAGCCTACCTCTCCTGCAGGGTAATATTAAAGGTCAAGTGAATTCACATTTAGGAGTTTACTATCTAAGCTTAATCCTGACTGCTGGGCAGAAGATGTAGTTGAAGTTCAGTCCCTAGCCCTTGATCTTAACTACGTTCAGCTTTCACAAACAAACTGCTCTGCCAAGTCTCAGGATTGCTATTGTGAACAGAGGCAGCGAGCAGACTACCTAAAATAAAGTCCCCATTCCCTCACTTATCTCTGAAGCCTTGGATAAGCTATGTAACTAATGATAATATACCTCACTTTCCACATGTGAAAAATGGAGGTTACTGAAGACTCAATGAGAAGTTCAAGAGTAGAGAGTAAATAATCATCTTCCTTTCTTTTTAAGACCAAATGACACAATGGACCACCCAAACCAGCTGGGTATGGTAGCACACACTTGTAATCTCAAACAAGAGGATCACTGCAAGTCTGACACCTGCCTAGGCTACATAGTGAGTTCAAGACCAGACTAAACTACACAGCCAGACTGTTTCCGAATGAATGAACAAATAAGGACCACAAGGGAAAAGGTCTTACTCTCCAAAGGCTCATCTCCAGAACAATGCTACCTGTTAATGTACTCCTGCACACAAAGTCATGTCTGGTGCTTTGCTTGTCACCATGAGATGCTGAAACTACAATTTTCAGCCTTGTAAATTAGTCATATATATATATATGACTAATATACACACACAGTGCTAAGAAAAAAGCCAAGTTCACATGCTCCAGAATCAGAAAGATCTATGTTCTAATTCTGACTGGAAACACTACAGAACTATGTCGCAAAAGTCTTCTACATAATGAAGAAATGTGCAGTGCTAACCTCAAAGATCTACTATTGTCTTCTGAATAGTAGTCTTATCTCCTTTTGCTTTTGACCTGTCTGAGACAGCCAATACTGGTAATTCTAGGACACAGAGAAAAACGCACCCCTGGCCTGAGCTTCAGAGGTTTCTTGATTTCCTGGCTCCAAGGGGCCCCAAAAAGAAAGCAGTTCTGAAGAGGAAGCATCTAAAAGTTCTTTACAATGTAAATGTTTTCATAGTGCCTTTGCATTTAAAAACACTTTCACCTATATTATCTCATTTAGTCCTCACACTACTGAGAAGTAGGGATTACCATTATTCCTAAATTACTGACATAGCTCAAGAGACACCGACACACTGTTCCACCAAGATTACTCTGCTAGTGAAAACAGAATCAAGGCTCTGGGCAATGACTTTCCCAAGATAGACATTACTTACTTTAAATTGTGATTACTTATGGATTGACAGCTGACTCTTAGTAGCCTCTCTTAAAAAATTCAGTATTCTCTCCAGTCCATCAAGGTACTGTCTCAGCCTGTTGCTTTGTATCACTGATCAAGGTCTCATAAGGAAAAGGTGTCTGTGAGTTAACTGCAGATTCAAATACTAAAGTTTCCATTTAAATTCACTGCTATTAGGCACTGCGCAGTGGCCAGATTCGATCCCTGCACTGAGACAGCGATTGAGACTGGACTGGACGTGGTGGCATGCGCCTGTAATCCCACTGCTTGGGAGGCTAAAAGCAGGAGAATCACTATGACTCCAATCTACATAGTGAGACCTTGTACACCCTGTACTAAATACACCAAAAAATAATAATAATAATAAATTCACTGCTAGGTGACACCATCTCAATCATCCAAGAAGTTCTTGGGCTAGCTCACTGGAAAAACACCACAAAGGGGCCAAAGTTAAAAACAGGTTGAAGGGGCCAGGGATAGCTCAGTAGAATAAGTGCTTCCCTGGCAAGTGCAAGGGTCTGAGTTCAATCCCCGTTTAAAATACACAAGAAACAGGTATCATGGTACAGCAACAGGTTTTCCACCTTCACAAGTATATATGCTCCCAAGTTCATTATTAGAGATTTAAGAAAACTTTCAGGGTTGGGGAGACAGCTTAGCTGTCTAAGCATCTGACTGACAAGTGCAAGTTGCTGGTCCCATACCATGCCAGACAGTATTGGGGAGGCTGAGAAAGAAGGATCACTACAAATGGGAGGGGGGAGGAAGGGAAGATAAAAGAGAAATAGGACCATGAGGGAAAGAGGGCATGGAAGGAGAAGAGAGGTGGACAGAGGATCACTATAAGTGAGACAGAGACAGAGACAGACAGAGCTCTCTGGCCCTAATCATTTAGACTTAAAAATCAGTCCAATTAAAACTACATGGGAAAAGAATACCAACACTAGCCAACCCCCTACCCAAAGGTCTTTCCCTCTAACAAAGGAACAAACCAGACCTTGTTTTAAATTAGCAAGAGACTTCATTTCTCTAGAAGCCCCAACTGGAAAAATTAATTTCACATCCATTTCTAGCACTAATTTATACTACTTGGGTTTTGGTTCTGTATATCCTCTGTCTGTGCTTATATTAAAATATTCCTGAAGAACATCATCTGCTGTAAAACTTACACAGTACATTATCTTAAAGTTATTAGGGAAATACAGTATTCTACACATACTTGGACTTAAAAACTTCAGCTGATATCTGCATTTCAAATACCTGACCTCTACTAAATGGCTGACTATACCTAAACCACCTCAGTGCCAAGTCTCCAAAAAGATAGTTGGACTATGAACTTTGTAAACTCTCAATAATTATACTGAGTATTAACTCCAAATTTTTGTCCTATATAAAACACACCTTAAGACCTTATAGCCTAGTGTCATGATTCTCAAACTTGGTTGAACACTAAATAACTGGTGGGCATCAAAGAAGTGTCCCTCAAAAATAATCCTTAAAATTGGGCCAGCTAGATAGCTCGGAGGACTAAAGCACCTGCTTAGGCAGAGCACAGTGTCCACATAGTACAAGCCCTGCCCCCAGGGCTTGCTGAGACTGCAATTCAGACAGGGTGTGGTGGAGCAAGCCTTCAATCCCAGCGCTTGGGAGGATACAGGAGGATCACTACGAGTCCGATCTATGTCATGAGACTCTGTAGTCCCTGTACCAAATGCATAAAAATAATAATAATCCTTATAGAAAATTTAATGTTCAAATCGTATCTCTACATAAAATAACCCCAGGCATTATTTTCCTTTAAAAAAAAAAAAAAAAAGAAAGCCCCCTAGGTGACATTCACAGTAAGTTTATGGAAGTTTAATAGAGTTCTGTCACCAAGCCATGCACTGGTCCTCAAACATATTAATCTAAATTCAATCTGAGAACTTTGAAAATTGCTTGATTTCAAGTACCATGCCACACCTAGATGCAGCATCTTACAGCAATGTTCTAAGCTTTCCATTTAACTGTTAAACAACTAGGCATCTGGCTTACATTCAGGACAACAATGACCAAGTATATAATTAGTTTACAGATAGGGTGGCCAGGAAAGTGAAAGCTCTTTGCCAGAAGGTGCAGTGTTAGGAGCAGCACAGCAAACTATGAGGCCTAGTCTCTGCCCTACCCCATGAGATTCATTAAGGCCTAGAGAGTCCAAGAATCTCAACTGAGAGGTATTAGACATCCTGTAGGATGTCTCAGAGCAAAAGTAGCTGGTTATGACCGTACATTCCTATAGGTAAGAAAATGCTGTGTTTACATTTGTCCTAAAAATCTGTCACTCTACTTTAGAAATGGATCCTTGACTCTATTGGGGTGGGGGTGGTAATCAGAAATGGGAATCAAACTTAGGACCTTGCATTTGCCAGGCAGGTGCTTATGCTGCTGAGCTATATCCCTGGCCCTCTTACTTTAGAAATCTTGACCCTCCCTAACCTGCAAAGTGACTCTAAATGCCCTACTATATTCCTTCATTAGCTATATTTCACGTCTTTCTGTAACACAGAGCTTTAATGACTCACTGGAAATGCCCGTAATGGGCAACTTTCTACTTTTAAAAAAGTTTAAGTTCTATCAAGGCTAGTTCTAATGCCCAAATTAAATGAAGGCAGCAAGACAATAGTACTATAAACACTGAAAGGGAAATCAGAAGTGTGGGTTTTAAGCCTAGCTCTGCCATTTCCTCACTTTTACTCATCATGCACAAAATTAAAGGGTTAACACAAACTAGTCTCACCTCTGTGATTGTACCACATGAGTCAGGGACTACAAAATTGTTGCCCTAGGCCAGGGACACAGCTCAGTGGCATAAGTGCCTGTCTGGCTAGCACAAAGTCCCAAGTTTGATCCTCAGTTATTACAAAAAAAAAAAAACTTGTTCCCCTACCCAGCTGTCCTTAACCTATTTTAAATCTACTACCTAAGCAAAATGTAAAATAATAATCACTGCAACATTAAATGACTACAAACTATGTAACTTAGACCACACAAAGAATACCTTATCTAAGGCAGTGCTATTAGCCTCAGGCAAAGTGGATCTGTGAAATGAAAATCCTGACATATGGCAGACATCTGTCTGTTCCTTAGGGAATAAAAAACTAGAATATTATTATAACACATTTATGAAGTATTTGGGAATTTTAGATACTTTCCTAATTGCCAATGACCCAAATACCTATTCAGGGGCTCCAGCACTACAGGACATTCAAATGGAATACAGCAGGGCAACAGTTCCTACCTCTGCTTGCTTATAATTGCACTGCTTCATTTTTTTTATTTTTTTGGCTGAACCGGGGATTGAATTGAATTGAAGCAATTTGCACTGCTTCAAACTTACTCTCCAACATCAGTGCCCAGATACCTGATAAATAACAGCAAATGAATGTGTGCAATGCATATGCTCCCCACAGACAAGCCTGTGACTCTCTTAGGAGAAGCTATCAAAATCATAAAAAAAGACAACCCCACCAGAATGGTGGCACATGCAGGTAATCTCAGCCCTCCAGCCCTCATGAGGCTGAGGCAGGAAGATCACCATCAGTTTAAAGCCAGCCTGGGTTGTACAGTGAGCTTAATTAAGGACAACCTGAACTACATACTCAGATCCTGTCTCAAAAAAAAAAAAAAAAAAAAAAAAAAAAGATGATTCACACTAGAAGTCTTGAGACATTTATTTTATGCTCTGCTATATCCTCAGTGCCTTAAAGTACTTAACTGGGGCTGAGGAGATAGCTCAGTGGAACAAGTGCTTGCCTGCCAAGTGCAAGGTCCTGAGTTCAATCCCTGATACCCCCCCTGCTAAAAAAAAGTATTTAAAAATTAAATACAATTTGTTAACTTTAATAAATGGCTGTAAGCATGAGTGAATGGCAGTGACTTTGGGCTTACTTTCATGGCATTCTCCAGGCAACAGAAAATCTTCAAACCTTTTTGACCCACCATGTAAAGTTCACTCTGAGGTAGATACTGCTGTCTGCAGAGGCTCCTCAATAAAAAATATAGAGGCTACCTGAGCCCAATCTGAAGCCTGGAGCCAAAGTCAACCAAGAAAGAAATGAGAAAAATAAGCATTATAATAAACTACCATCAACATGCAGTATTGGAGGGACCACAGGGGCCCCCTCCTGTCCCTCTCTTGGATAGGAGCTTTCTTCCCCATAACAAATATATTCTGCTCATTAAAAAAAAAAAAAAGCAGCATTATTATGGCAATAGCTAATAACATGAGGCTTTAAAAAAAAAAAAAGCTTGACAGTACTTTGGAAAAAGATTCAAAGTAATACTTAAAAGTACTCAAACAGTCCTGGAAAAGAAAGTACAATACATGTTTGTTAAGGTCTTCTGCTATTCTCTGTAATTAAGTCACCATGTTCCTAAGTTGCACAAACACGGAGTAAGAGTCACAGAGCACAAGGAAGCTAAAATGGAGTATTTAATGCCACTTTCCTAATATAACCAGAGATACGTACCATGTACATCTTAGTCCTCTGAAAGATAAGTAAGTGGCTGCTGTCTCCAGGTCAGGTGCTGCCCCTTCCCCAACACTGCTATATAACATATGTCTAACATGGGCTGCTGTTCCCATCCAATCCTTCTAGAGGAAGCAGGCAGTAACTATAAGAGGCTACCGACTTAACAGCAGCTTTTGAGAACCAAGGGAAAAAAAAAAAAAAACTCAACACAAATTGACAGTGTTCTGATGTAATACAAAATATGAAAAACAGAATAAGGACATACTGCTGTGCTCCTTTCATACTGTACCTATTAAGCCAAGACTGAATAAGTTGGCTGAGACATACAGACAATAAAATTTAAACAGAAAATCATGTTACCCTCATCCATTTGCTACCTGACATGCAAAAGCCAAATTAAAAATATTTAAATAGGGGCTGGGGAGATAGCTCAGTTTAATAAGTGCTTCCCTGGCAAGTGCAAGGGCCTGAGTTCAATCCCTGGTTCCACAAAATAAAATTACATATATATATATATATATATATATATATATATATATATATATATATATATATATACATACATACATACAAATTAACTCCAATTCCTTTCACCTTTGTTCTTCTGATGCATTCATAATTCATCAACACAACTACTAACCTGCTCTATCTAACTAATTCATTTTTAATATCATGTACCCATTCAATGACTACCTTTAGATCTTATCTTGGGTTAAGTACTACTTTAGGACTGATATACAATAATAATCAAGAAACTATATGCCACTGCACTAACAAGTCACCATATATGTCCCTACTCCCCAGGAAATCACACCATAACCCACATTCCTCCCCCTGGTACAATGAACAAGGAATAAATAAGACACACTGATTACAACTGGCAAAGCTTAGATCTTCCTCTCTCTAACCCCTCTCCAAACAACCCCGTTTAATGTTAGTATAGTATGGAATCATGCTTCCTTATAGAGAACTATCAACTGAGTCTATACCATAACATCTTAACTAGACTAAGGCACTAAGATTCTCGAGCAGATCAGTATAATGTCCTTAAAATAAATGTAACATCCTTGCCACCTAATGAAAATGATTGAGACTCAGCACAGGATCTACAATCTGAGAATCTAAATTAAGAGACAACACTCTAGGAGCGGTGGTACTCAAAATTTACAGAGTATCTGGAAAACCTTAAAATTCCACTACCACTAGTTAAGGCCAGCTTGAACTACACAATGAGCCCCTGTACCACATACATACATACATACATACATACATACATACATACATACATACCACTGAAGCTGCACTCTAATAAGTAGTCAAACTTGAAAGCTATCAACTTAAGAGGAAAACTAGCTGCTTTGCCACTACTGTATAGACCATGGGTATGCCGCCATGTCCTCCTGTGAGCAGGGAACTTCCTGAACTGCATGCACTGAGCTCTGCCACAGCCCTACATGGTACTTAATACTTATGAGAAAGTTTCACGGCAGCCAGTCAAGCTTAGGAGAGAAGCACAAACCTAAACATATGAAAGAAAAGATACCTAAAACGAGTATCAGAAAGAAACAAAATAATAAAGCTATAAAATCTTACTCCAAATTTGTTAGAAATTGATGTTCTGTAGAAGTCAAGTTCCCAATCCTAAATATCTGAAAAGTAAGAGGCGGAGGGAAAATAACAACCTTCAGGCTGACTTGTGAAGGGTTTTTGTTTGTTTAATACATCTGAAAAGAATGCATATACAAAGATTGAGACATGAGAAAGCATTGGTTCAACACTAATGAAATCTACAAGAATTAGGATTTGGGGAAGGTGAAAAATTACCTTAACATTTTTAAAAACTGGAAAACTGCAACGAAAAATAAGCTGATAAAGTTCCTATTAACACTAGGAGTCTTCATAAGACTCCTTCCATGATTTTTATTAAACTAAGAGAGTCTCAACCAGTTGCTATAAGGTTCCTCATATGGAAAACAGAAATAAGGGGATCCCCCTAGCTGGTCCCCATGGTGTTAAGTGTTCTCCCCACCCCTGCCTACCCAGAGCTTCTTAGTGAAGCAGGTTTGCATCCTCACAACCTGAAAGAGGATGCCAGTTATCCCACAGGCATCTGTCTTGTAGCACCACCCCTCACATTTGCTGTGTCAGGTCTGCTGGGATCTAGGAACA